>CAXARO010001748.1:0-94806 GCA_963971305.1 Arcuatula senhousia
GCTGATTTAAATACCATTCTATTGATAACTAGCCGATCACCTACCAGGCAGTGTTCGTGTCCAGTTTGAAATTTACAAAATAAGGGACTTCCCCACCTGTATGTAATTTGGTTTGAATGCCAGTTAAGTTACCTGCTCGAGGTTGGCGGTTTCCTCTGGGTACTCCGGTAACCTCGTACGTAGTTCTCTCTAAGAGAATATGATGTTAAAAATAATTTATTGAATGAAGATAACAGCTGTGAAACTTGATAAACATGTACACGAAAAAGAACCACAAAATTTGACCATCTCAATACAACCAGAAGATGTCAGCGTTCTAGATAATTTCCAATGTCTTTTTTATTCTCAGACACTTTGAAGTTAAGTGGTTAGATTCCTCAGACGAGAAGTATAATTAAAACCCTACGGGATTAAATCGAAACTTTTTTGATGTTGTCAATTCAAAAGTGTCAAAAGTGTCCAAAAAGACATAAATAACTTATATTGTACTTGATCGATACTTTTATAGTTTTGGCTCTCTTTTTCGAACTTTATGGCTTAGTGTACATGAGGATGTAACTGTTCTAAGCTACTACTGGGGCATACAGTCAGAAAGGTGGTCAGAACGAGACAAAAGAATATGCGCTCTTCAGTAAATAAGGTAGAATTTGATTCGGCATGTTTACGTAGTAACTATGGGCATTAAAAAGTTTATTAGAGCAACTTTTAAAATAAATTGTGATATAAAATATGTAAAATGAAAGTAAACAACATCGAATTTGCCTTGGTTTATTAAATTTGCAGCGTGAAAAGAGCACATTTCTCATGTTAAGTGATATTATGGGGTCTGATTTCCTTTGTGACAAATAAAACATCATGCACCTAAAAATCTGAAAAAAATATATCCAACAGATAAGACTCCATTATTTCAGATAAAAAATTCCTGAACCCGTCGCTATAGCGGTATCACCGGGTATAAGCGTTACCGCGGGAGAGTCGCTAAAACGTAGGGGAGAGTCGCTTTGAACGTAGGGGAGAGTCGATATTTGACCTAGATCGAAGCACACCAGGTATGTAAATGATAAAATCATCTATTTTCATTGATCAAATGTTACATATAAATATTGCACGGAACATTAGAATTATTTAAGAATGTGTACACGCTAAAATTACCTCCCAGAACCTTTCATTTCATACCAAACACCTCGAACTTTTCCGGGCGGTCAGTGTAAATTTGGTGACATCGCATCTTAAAATCTGATTTTCTCCACAATAAATACATTATATGACAATTGCATGCACTCAGTATATGCACAAGATTGATATCTAAAAGAGATACTTCACCGTTACCCTTTACAAAGTCATAATACAATTTTATTCGTAAATTTTTCAACAACAACGTAAGTGCCGTAGGGGAGAGTCGATTCGAATTGTCTTGAACGTAGGGGAGAGTCGATTCGGATTGTTGTGAACATAGAAGAGAGTTGCATTATATTGGCTTTCAATCAAGTTTACAAAACCAAACGTTGCAAAATCTTGAAAAAAAAAATACTCATAAGATTATGTTATGTTTTATTGTACGTGTTGATACCAAAAACGTTAACAGCATACTTGTAGGTCTAAGATTAAGGACTCCCCCCACTTCCCAACCCTTGCTCAAACTTCCATCACCTAGTCCTTCGTGCAATATATACAGCTTCATTGATCCTGATCCCCAGATAAACGGATAAATACGTTGCAAAACCTTGAAAAATATTACAAGCTGTATTATCAACTGTGACAGCTTTATACATGTATTGACGGTAGAAGGTGTCAGTTCTTTCTAAACCCCAACCTTTAACCTTTAATCACATTGCCTATATCCCTTTGATATTTTTCCCGTCCATGCATTGTCGGGCCGAAGAGCAAATAAATATACGCATCCTGTAGGCTTCTGCCCCCTATCCAGTTGGTCTCAGGATGTCTACTGCGCCCACTCAAAATCCCGAGTTTTCACCTGCGTTTGTCATTCCTTGCATCTGATTGCCACCACTTGTATGCACAAGGATATCTATAAATTTTCCAGTCCTTGCCTGACACCCCCCACTTATATACGTAGTTGTCATTTCTTGTTCCATAGCACCGTCTTTAGAATACATGGCCTTCTGTTCATTTGTAATTCCTTGTGTCATATGAACTCCCGCTTTTTCTATTGCATATTGTTTTAGATTGTCGTTAAAAGGTTAGGTTGATCTAATTATCTGTTATTTAAGATTAGAAGTACTTATTTTGGCATGTTATGAAATTATTATGTTTTTTTTCCAAGACTAAAGTATGATAGTTATGGTTTTTATTTTTTTCAGAAATAATTCGTTTGATAAAGTAAAAAAAAGCTGCGAAGGAGAAGAATATCAAATTTGGAAGTACATTTGTATCAAAGCCGATTGAACCTTCCAGTTGGATTGCCATTTCGACAAAGCCATAAAAAAGATGAAATAAAATTCTACTATAAAAGACTATTTATGTTTGATGAGTAGTGTCTTGTGTGCGGAAGATGTTTAAATTTTATTAAAATTGTATAGATATGAGTGAGTGAGTTGGTGTTTTACGCCCGTGCAACGCTATATGGGTCATTTACAGGCGATGAACATGAAAAAGGTGATAAAATGAACATGAAAAAAAAGATGATGATGATTAATGAAATATGGGAGTGGGGACCGGTAAATTTTGAAGAACCACAAGAAAAGGGGAGAGGTGGGTAAGGGGCGGAAAATTAATCCTATGTGGTGCACTACTTGGCGGTCCACAAAGGGGTCTTTTACGTGCATGAAGCGTGGTACTCTCCACACACGTTGGCCCACTATGGTCAGCGGTCAGGGTTTCCGTATTATAGACCTGACAACCCCCGCAGACGAGGGCCACCCTATTCTGCCACCTAGGGTACACACTTGGTCGCTCTGTGGGCCGAGCACTGACCCGACGTCAGAATTAATCCCAAGACCCTTAGTCGCCTCTTACGACAAGCTAGGCTCAGCTGCGGGCCTGTATAAATATAAATTTATTTTAATGTCGTTCATTGTTGTTCAGTTTTGAGACAGAATTGTAGGAACAGTTTTTTTTTTAGCTCACCTGGAACCACAAAATAGAAAATAATGAGATATGGAATAGGTGTACGCGACACAGTTCACATAACAAGCGACAATTTAGAATAACCACAATGGACAACCGCCAGCAGCTTTCAACGAGGCCAGTAGGTGCTGCTCGTGGTTCTGCACTTGGTCCATGGTCTAAATGAAATGCACATAATTCAAATCCAGTCCTGAAATAGTCATAGATAGACCCCATTCTAAACAATGATAAGTCCATGTGACCGATTACCATCAATTGGTCGTCGTGGGTCGTCGTCCGTTAACATTCTAAAAATAATTTCTTCATTGAAACTTCTAAACAGAATTCAATGAAACTTGGTATGATATGTTCTTTGGGTGTACTGCTGCATAACAGTTGAGTTCTGATTTTTGATACACTGAAAACACATGGCCGCTGTTGCTATAAATTAACTCGGAGAGTCAGATTACTGTTTTGGCTTGTAAATAAAAAAACACACCTATAAGACATAGAAATAACCTGATGCAACCTACCTTCTTCAGTCTCATCAGATCTACAAAAGTCTCTCTTTGGTCGAAGGTGTCAAATGACTTCTTATAGGGGTTAAGGTCCTTTTGAAGGTAAAAAAAATAGCGGATTTTCGCGTTTTTACCCTACAGAATAAAATATATTGCAGATCGAGAATCTTCAGTTCACTGAGCTCTTCAAAAGTCTGCATTGGTTCGATCTTGTCAGATGACCCCTAATAGGGGTTAAGATCGAGGAAAGCGTTTTTTTATGCCCCGCCAACTTTGTTGGGGGGCATATAGTTTTTCGGTCTGTTCGTCCGTCCTTCCGTCCGTCCGTCCTTCCGTCCGTCCGTCCGTCCGTCCGTCCGTCCGTCACACTTTAGTTTTCCGCACTTTTTTTCGACATCCTTGCATATATTCAAAAGATTTTTGGTATGTGAGTCTACCATGATGAGTTACAGGTCAAGTTCGAGTTTCGTTCCGGTCCACTGATTTTGACCTAAATTATGGCCCTTGAACTTAGCAAATTTTGTAAAAATAAGTTTTCCGCACTTTTTTTCCACATCCTTGCATATATTCAAAAGATTTTTGGTATGTGAGTCTACCATGATGAGTTACAGGTCAAGTTCGAGTTTCGTTCCGGTCCACTGATTTTGACCTAAATTACGGCCCTTGAACTTAGCAAATTTTGTAAAAAAAAAAGTTTTCCGCACTTTTTTTCCACATCCTTGCATATATTCAAAAGATTTTTGGTATGTGAGTCTACCATGATGAGTTACAGGTCAAGTTCGAGTTTCGTTCCGGTCCACTGATTTTGACTTGAATTACGGCCCTTGGACTTAGCAAATTTGGTAAAAATAACAGTTTTATTTTATTTGCCAGCGGGGCATCAGTGTCATCTTGACACATTTCCTTGTTTATGGTTTTATTTTGTCATTAAGAATGACAAGTATTGCAGAACCTGTTTAACCTTTCATCTCATTTAGCTTTTCAAAAGTCCCCTTTCAATGGACCCTTATTAGGGTAATTGCTCATAAAAAGAGAACCAGGTGATCGATTCAGGCTTCTGTGAGCCCCTCTTTCAGTAAAGAGTAAATGTAGTAACTGTATGTCCCACCTACAAAAGAGGTTCATATATATGGTCCTAGTCTATTTGTCCGTCCGTCAGTCCCAAATCAGACTTACGGCCTTCTAGTTATAAATACAATACCAAAAACGGGTATAAAACGGTTAATTTGGATATGCTGTTTGGTTAATTTGGTTATGCTAGTTAAAATGGTTTTCCATGTAAGAACTACGAGATCATCATAAAACTTTATACACGTATGCATCATAATATGAACACAAAAAAAGTCACCATAAATTATTCCCTACCTATGTAGTGCATCATGCCTGTCCTGTCTGTCTTTCGAGGTTTCCAGATAATAATGTTTTACGTGTTTGAAAAAATATTTGGTCATTCTTGTTAAGTACAAAATGATTGTCAAATTATTTTGATTTCGAGCAGAATTGGAACTAAGATGAGATGAGACTGCTGTCTACCCATTTCTTCTATTCTAAAAGTCAAGCACAGGTAAATGTTTTGAACTATCCCCAGTTTGCCATTTTTCTGCACATCTACATACCCATAAACGAAAATTTAAGAAGTAAAAAAAAATGACGTTTTTTTTATAAAACATTTATTTTATGCATCAATTACACAAATATTTTGGAAGTTTGATCAGTCATTTAAAATGGAACACCAAATAACAACCATTAAGTATAATCCTTTTCACTTTATGATGTCCACCATCCACATCACCATAATTCAGTCCTTATACAGAATACAGTCACCACCATACAACTGTTGGAAAATCCGAACGGAACGGTAGTCGGGAAGTTTTTAAGCTCCTCATGAACTAATGAGTATGATTTACCAAATTCTATTTCACCGTCACCTAAGGGCCGTCACATATATTTGTAAGCTGAAATAAAATAAAATAAAAACAGGTTAAACTTTGTTTTACGAATTAAAAAAGAAAAGGTCCAACGGATGATTCGCAATCTCAGCCGAAATCAGATAAGAAAAAGGAGAAGCTCACTTTGATTTAAAAATTAAAATTCAATTTTAAAATCATAAAATATTCGTCGGGAAAATTTTCAATAATCAATGTTGGTCTATCTGATTCTGGGGATCGGGATCAAATAGGGCGTTATACATTGCATGAAGAACTAGGTGTAGAAAAATTGAGCAAGGGGTTGGAAGTGGTGGGAGCCTTTGCTATCAGCCCTAGATAACTATATACTATTAACATTGATAATATCTGACAACACTTACAGTAAAACCCTAACATAATCCCATGATACCTTTTTCAAGGTTTTGCAACGTTTGTTGTAAAAAAAGTGATTGAAAGCAAATAATGCAACTCTCTTCTATGTTCACAACAATCCGAATCGACTCTCCCCTACGTTCAAGACAATTCGAATCGACTCTCCCCTACGGCACTTACGTTGTTGTTGAAAAATTAACGAATAAAATTGTATTATGACTTTGTGAAGGGTAACGGTGAAGTATCTCATTTAGATATCAATCTTGTGCATATACTGAGTGCATGCATTTGCCATATAATGTATTTATTGTGGAGAAAATCAGATTTTAAGATGCGATGTCACCAAATTTACACTGACCGCCCGGAAAAGTTCGAGGTGTTTGGTATGAAATGGAAGGTTCTGGGAGGTAATTTTAGCGTGTACACATTCTTAAATAATTCTAATGTTCCGTGCAATATTTATATGTAACATTTGATCAATGAAAATAAATGATTTTATCATTTACATACCTGGTGTGCTTCGATCTAGGTCAAATATCGACTCTCCCCTACGTTCAAAGCGACTCTCCCCTACGTTTTAGCGACTCTCCCGCGGTAACGCTTATACCCGGTGGGTATTGATAAAAATGATTGTCAAAGTTGTGCTAGTTTCATACGTCCCGTTATTTGTGAACCTATGGAAGGTAATCTCCGCCACCTTAAAAAATTTTATATTTTAAATTCTTATTTTCTGTTTCATTTATTTTATATTCTTTATTTCTTATTTTACATTTTCTCTATTCTATTTTGACAATTCTATATTTTATATTTCATATTTTATATCTTAAATTACATTTTATTAATTTTGTATTCCTCATCTCTTATTCTATAATTTGTATAATGCCAATGCGGGTATTCTGTATTTTACATTTCAATTCTGAAGAGTCATTCAAACAAAATGCATTTATCTTTGTTCCTCTTTCCTTTCTTCATTATTCTTTCGTCTTATTTCTAATATTTTAATAAAAAATAATCCATTCTACATTCTATTCGTTCACGCAACCTACAAACATTACTTTTTCTCCGCTTTTCTACATTTTGTTTCTTTATTTGATATATTCATATTGATGCATTGTAACAGGTGGCGGATTTTACGCATTTGTTAAATTTGTTAAATTATGACGACAGATGGCGCTGTTAACATAATAATGCTGACACGGATCGAGTTACTGCGTTATGAAACAAAATTGAAACGAAATTTTAATCGACGAGGCACAGTTTGTGATGATATAAGGGACTAATTTATCGGGAACTATATGTTTATGGGATTGGATGTCCATGCATGTGACCCCTTCCCAACAAAAAGGTATTAGGAGTCTGAGGTGTCTGAGAATCGCTATAAGAGCATACCGTTTGTCAAATCTGCCAGGTCAAATTTCAATTGATTATCATGTTGCTTGCCGAAATTTTTCATATCGACTCAGATCCTAACAGGAAGTAGGAGTCAGACAGGTCTTAAACAGTCAACTTGAGTTAGCATTAAAAATGCCATATTATACCAAATTTGGTTCGTCACATTATGATTTAATGTTCTCTCTCAACATTTATTTGTACGGATGTTTAATTATTATCGTAAAGTTTCACTTGAGGGTTGTTATTACATGTAAGTAAGTTATTATTTCTGGCCAGTCAGGCTTTCCGTATAATGTTCTGGTGATATTGAAATACTTGCATGTCAGTGTCACACACCCCAGTTGATCTATGGGAAAATCAGAGTTACCTCTTATAGGTAACTTTTACTGACAAGCCTCAGATAAATAATTTGTCAAACCTAATTTTAAAGCTCAGTTTTATACAAGCAGTGTTACCGTAAGTTCTGTTCGTAGACTCGATCCGCTCTTCCTCCCGTCCGTCAAACTCTCTGTCTCCAACGCCTTGGTGGATTTTCCAAATATTTCTAAATCATTCTTGTATCGATGTACATACATATGCATCTTCTATTTTATAATTTGATTTTACTCATTGTTGTGGGACCGGGGATTTTTTTTTTTTTTTTTTTTTGCAAGCTTTCTTTGTAAGCTGCGACTCGCATTTTTCTAGTAGATTATTAATATTCATCACATCTTTTAAGAAATATAAAGAGATCGAAGTTTCATTATTTTCGGACGGTGCAAAATGAATTTTAAAAATAAGTCTTATATGTTATGCAATTAAGGGAATTTCGATACAGAAGTTATTAGCGAGTCGGGCAACACCATAATCCGTTGGTTCGATCCATCTCAGGGGTGAAAAACTCATGGACCAATAGTTCGACTCCATCTCTCTTCTGACACCATTTGCGAGGCTGGTCTCAAGAAACGATTCTAGTTATTCGGAATTATCGAATTATCCCGTGTACATCTATGGGGGAACAATACCTTCTGTGCCATAAAGACCCCTAAGGTACACTTAAATTAAGACCCCTTTGTATATACATGTAGTTCTATATTCTGTGCGGGGCCCTGGTGAAGAATAGGCCCGCAGCAGAGCCTAGCTTGTCGCAAGAGGCGACTAAGGGTCTTTGGATTCTTATTACGGGTCAGTGCTCAGCCCACAGAGTGACCAAGGTGTATACCCTGGCTAGGTAGCTGAATTAGGTGGCCCTCGTCCGCGAGGGTTGTCAGGTCTATAATTCGAAAACCATGACCGCTGACCATAGTGGGCCAACGTGTGTGGAGAGTGCCACGCTTTATGCACGTCTATGACCCCTTTGTGGACCGCCAAATAGTGTACCTAAATTTTTTGCCCCTACCCACCTCTCCCCTTTTTCCCGTGGTTCTTCAAATTTGCCATTTCCTTTTATTGTTTTATATCATCAACATTCTTTATCATTTCATGTTCAGTTTTGCCTTACCTTCGAAGCAGAGCGGGACATATATAGGTGTTCTTTTACCGGCGGCGGTGTCAACTTTTTGGGTAAGGTTTTATGAGCACCTCCATATCTCAAGAACTATAGGTCCAAGGTAAATGAAACTCGGTATGCATATGCCCTAGTAGTAGCTTAGCAAAGTTGCATCCCCATCTTTTGACCTTGATTTTCTTGTTGAGTGACATTGATTATTTTATTGCATATACATATTAGAAATGTTTAAGTTCTATAAACACCTTTTGATCTGAGAAACTGAAAATCCTATTAACTGCGAAATATAGTGGAAGTAAGAAAGCATTATTGTTTCTGATGGTACCGGTAGTCGAGCCATACTTTAGTGTTAACTCTTGTATCATCCTTTCATGTTCATCGCCTTCCACGAAAATAAGAATCCAACGATCTGTTCTTTTTACATTGATTCCTATGAGCAACACGAACAAACCACGAAATTAAGAATTCAATAAAATGTCCTTGTTGGATAAACTACGAAAATTGATACCCACGAAAATAAATGAATCCACAGTAACCTATAATATAGTGTTGCGTGGGCGTAAAACACCAACGCACTCACTGCAGTTGGATAACAGCAGTTTAAATGATAGCCGCTACAAAGGCACACTCGCAAACTGCAAACTGGAGAGAGATTAATAGAAGCAATAAGCTTGTTTTCCAATCTCAAATATATGATTATATGAATACGTTTAAACTAATCAACTAAGGCAAGGTCGGTGGTTTCCTCCGGGTACTCCGGTTTCCTCCACCATTAAAACTGACCGCCCTACATGGCCCAGGTGCGTCGATAAAGGGCGTTAAACACCAACACACACACGAATCAAATAAGGGTGTGACTGATAAGTTACTCTTTTTCATTCGGTCAGTGGGTCGAAATGATTTGACAATCGATTAAGTGAAACACAGATTGGTTACATAAATTTACTCATTTAATGAATTTATTACCAACTGGCCCACTCTGGTGCGGAATTCTTGGTCACGTCTAATGATTGGGGGGTTTAGACAGGTTGTATAGAGGAAGGAGATTTGAAGCGGGGAGTAACAGGTTGGTGGACTGTAATTTGTCTTGTTACCTCAAATAAAAATTTTGGGGCAGATTTGACAAACGGTATGCTCTTATAGCGATTTTCAGACACCTCAGACTCCTATTACCCTTTTTGTTGGGAAGGGGTCCCATGCATGGACATCCGATCCCATAAACAAATAGCTCTCAATAAATTAGTCCCTTATATCATCACAAACTGTGCCTCATCGATCAAAATTTCGTTTCAATTTTGTTTCACAACGCAGTAACTCGACCCGTGTCAGCATTATTATGTTAACAGCGCCATCTGTCGTCATAATTTAACAAATTTAACAAATGCGTAAAATCCGCCACCTGTTACAATGCATCAATATGAATATATCAAATAAAGAAACAAAATGTAGAAAAGCGAGAAAAAGTTATGTTTGTAGGTTGCGTGAACGAATAGAATGTAGAATGGATTATTTTTTATTAAAATATTAGAAATAAGACGAAAGAATAATGAAGAAAGGAAAGAGGAACAAAGATAAATGCATTTTGTTTGAATGACTCTTCAGAATTGAAATGTAAAATACAGAATACCCGCATTGGCATTATACAAATTATAGAATAAGAGATGAGGAATACAAAATTAATAAAATGTAATTTAAGGTATAAAATATGAAATATAAAATATAGAATTGTCAAAATGGAATAGAGAAAATGTAAAATAAGAAATAAAGAATATAAAATAAATGAAACAGAAAATAAGAATTTAAAATATAAAATTTTTGAAGGTGGCGGAGATTACCTTCCATATGAACCCCCCTTTCTAAATATAGAAATTTCATTCATAAAATAAATAAACATTGAGAGTATCTCATACCCAGCTAAAAATAGCAATGGTCTACTCGACTTCCTAAAATATTTTTTTCTTTAATTCTGCAATATATAAGGCCTTAACTGGTGAAACTGTTTAAATTTTACTTTTTATTAATATAATGCATGTCTTTATAATAAAATAATAATAAGCAAATGTAAAATGACGTTTTAGACGGGGGAGGTCTATAAAGTGAGGTTTGTTCGATTTGTAAAACTATAATCGTCTCCCTTCATTGCCTAGCAACATTTTAGACTTGCTTGTGACAAAAAAAAAAAAAGTTTTCTCCGATTTCCTTAAAATTTTGTCAACAAAAAAAAGCATAAGATTGGTCGTCATCTGTCAAAGTATGTATCCCGTCGCACTAAACCATTATTTGTTTATCACCTTTATAGAGTTCCGGTTATTCCTTAGAGATAATAAATTCCTTTTTTGTCACAAATTATTATTCTATGCGTAAAACATCCTAACTAAGAAAAAAGAACAATATTTTGTCCATTCACTTGTACCCGAACTTGAAATAACCATGACCTACTTTTTATTAATCAAAAGATTAAGTTGGCGATTTCAGCTCACTGTGTCTTTCAAAATGATGTGTTTTTCGGATCAGTTAGACATACAAATTATTTACAAAGGAGATAATATTTTGTCACCTCCTGTCTGACTGCATATGCATACCAAGTGTCATCAACCTAGGACTTATAGTTCTTTAGATATGGAGGTGCTTGCAAAACTTTTCCATTGCTATTATATGTATTGAAAATTGTCAAAGTCACTCAACCGGAAAATCAAGTTCATGGTCAAAAGATGGGGGTACAACTGTGCTAAGCTACTACTGGGGCATATGCATACCAAGTTTCATCAACCCAGACCTATAGTTCTTGGGATATGGAGGTGCTCATAAAACTTTTCCAAAAAGTTAACGCCGCCGCCGGTAAAGTAGTTCACCTATGTCCCGCTCTGCTTCGCAGGCGAGACAAAAACCAGGCATAAAGTTAAACACCGGGACTATAGATGGTCCTTTCTTTGTAATGTTTTTCAAAGGAAATAATGAATTAAACTATGTTTTAAGACACCAAACCGCCCTTTTCCATTGCGGTTTTGGATTAGGTAGCAACTTTTATTGTATAAGTCCGCATAAAAATACTAAAATATTAATATAAAATTATTTGATTTTGCTGTATGTGGAAATTTTATGCTTAGGTTTAACTGTGCATAGACGAAATAGACGCACACAATAAGCAATTCCTTATAAATGATGTATTTTTTTTTGCATGTGTGCACATAAGAAACTACCAATACTAAGATTAGGATTGGATATAGGGTCTTCTGTTTGAATGCATAACTTTTAATGTACAAAAAACTTGCATTTGTCCATGAAAGTTTTTTTTTTAATTCAGGATCATGTAAATCATTGTTATGTGTTTTGCTTTGAGTGCTGCTGACCACATGTTGTTCAAACTTTTTGTTGGAAATTACCTTAATGGATGTAATGCATTTAAAGTTGCGAAAGAACGTTAAAAACTAGTCTTTATAAAACAAGAATGTGTCAAAAAAAACATAATCATTTGGAACGGACGGACGAACGGACCCAAACACTATATGCCCACATATTTTTGTAAATGGGGTTCTGATGCTGAGTGTTTTTCTAATTTACATATTTTCAATCTTCGGCCAATACTAGACAGCGAGTAGAACCACTTATTACATTAAAGACTGCTTGTTGTCTTAATTTAAGTATTTTTAATTGTTGTATTATTGGTTGTGTAGCGTATACTTATGCAACATCTAATAATGTTGACCATCTGTACTTTATGACACCGTCAAAAGGCTTTAAAAAGCAATTTTAGAAAACCATTTCTTCCCGTCCACCCAACCCCTTTTTCCGACATCCATTACAGTCAACATAAACTGGCCAAAAATATTGTACACATTATTTCGTTAACATCTTTATTCATCTCCCTGCCATGCAACTACTTTCTGATTGATGCAAGGACTCTGAAAAATAAAGTTAAAAATAAATTAAAACACAAAAGAAAAAGTCTTGCATTCAACATATGATACCGTAAAGCGGACTATTTTCGCGTTGGTTTAATTTTCGCTTATTTTTGCGGGTCGACGAAAATCGCGAAAATGTTACCGGTATTCTAACGGAAATCATTAACAAAAACATCCACAACCCGCGAAAATAAAACCCGCAATTTTTTTTTTAAATACCGTTTCAGACAGAAACTGCAAAAATTTACCCCCGCGAAAATAACCCACTAAACGGTACATGTTTGAGTTTGCTGTAAATTATAATACAAATCGTGGAAGGCTTTTTACAGTCATTTGTATGTTCAAATTGGTGCCTGCACCTGTTTTTAGAATTTATTGTACTATCTTACCAGATTAAAAAAAATCAAACCCAAACACCAAGGATTCATTTTACGTGTTGCCTTTACAACAGCAAAAACAGACATTCCATTCGTGTATTGCAAAAAAACTTAATGGTCACCAAACACAGTAGTAAAACAATGAACACAAATTTTAGACAAGCTACCATTATCGAGAAGAATAACCTTAACCTGTGGATTTAAACAAATTGCACGCAAAAACGATGCCCCACCCAAAAAGTTCTAAGTTCAAAAGGTCCACCAATTCCACAAAATTTTGAGGATCTAAATTTTCTGGTACTATGCACACCTACATATGGTGTCCTTGGTACAATAGACTCTGAGTAGTTGCGCTAACAAACTTAGTGACGGACGGACATTTAGACAGATGGACGAACGAAAAGAACGAAAAAAATACTATACCAGCCAACAAAGTAGGAAAGACATAATTAAAATCTTTTTCACCTCAAACGACATATGCAGGTGTTCAAAGGTGGATTTAGAACAGCGGCGTTCCGGGCCCACGCCCTCCCGTTTGACAGGTTAATTTGGTTAGGATATTTATGAAACAAGAGGTCCAAGAACATTTTTTTTTAATTGCGTGTCCTCTAGTTTGATCATTTGCCATTGGAGTTGGTTAATCTCAGGGAGAAACCTTAACTTGCCAATATTCAATATAAGTTTTACAGTATAATAAAAAATGACCCCTTATTTCTAAATTGTCAAGAGAAAAGAAAACAATCCTTTATATAAACTTTATATAAAAAGCATAACGGCGCGGGCTAAGTTATCTTAATTCGCCTTTAACATGTTTAACTCTTGATTCCACGACTTTAAGCTTCTCATTCCCTATCCCCCTTTAACTGTCCTGTTTTCCGTCCGTACAATAGACGTGGAGATGAACAATTTTACTGAGACCTTATATAAAAATCTATACAACTTCATTGATTTCCCATACCAAAGGCCTTAATGTTCATTAAGTAAATATGTCTCAATTCCCATCCCTACCTCTACAAATGGAAGATCGGCTTCAATATCCAACATTTTCATGGCACAAACCAAGGATTAAAAATATTGGCACTAGAAAAATAACTGAACTATTATACTTTTAGATTTCAAAGTATTTTCATGTACGATTTCTGACGGAAATTCGCACGGACGTGCGAAGTGCAGACGAGGACATGAATAAAATTTGATGCTCTCGACATGTCATTTTGGGGACAAAAACACATACTTTGTGCAAGCACTTGGGCAAAGAGGTGTTAATATAGCTCCAATTCCTGTTGATGAAACGGCTGTTCCACAGGCGGTAACACAGGCATTCTGTCCCATACCAGAGTGGGCAAATTCTTTGACCTTCTCAATGACCGTGTCCAAGTGGAGATCAATTTGAAATTTTCCGACTGAAATACAAGATAAATACAGGTTTCACAGCAAGAACCGATGTTTGCCAATATTTATCACAAAAGAAACGAGCATGGACAATCACGTATCGCAAGACCAAAACAAAATCAATAGGGATTAGAAGACGACACCAGAAAAAAAGATGACACACAGATTACAATCACCAACGGGTACATATACTCAAGGCGAAACAATTTTTTATTGCTTTTACATTGTAAGTGTTAATTCAAAATGGCGTCTATCAGTTTCTATCGGATGGAAACAAAGTTGCATTAAAAAGTTTTTACTATAACAATTGATATATTAATCCTGGCTTAGGAAACAAGCTTGATGCTTATTATCATCCCTCTCTTGCAGTTTTCTAGTGTGACCTTTGAAGCGGCCATCATTTAGTCGAACGATGCAAAAGTAATCTTAAATGTGCTTGAGCAATTGCTCCACCAGTACTTGCGTCCTTTCCTATAGACTAGCATCTTTCTTTGCGACCATCAAAGCACATTGTGTTAAAAAAAGTCGGAGAAATAGTTCACGAAATTTTCATGATGAGGATCGAACCATGAACTTTAACAATAATAATGTGCTCTAAAACTTCTATACATACATATGAGTCGTTTATCTGGAGCTCCAAGGATCATTGGCAACAGAACAGCGAGAAGGATAACGAACTTCATTTTAGCCTGAAAAAAAGAACGTGACCGGTAGCACTGCATGTGGTATTATTATTGTATTTTTGGGAATTTCTATATTCGTGGTTTTCGTGGGTTGGCTTAACCCACGATTTATAATACTTAGGGACCGACCATTTGATTTTAATGGGGTGGGCTATGTAATGATTAATTTGGAATAAAAAGGCAGGATGGCAAAAATTCAGAAATATAAAGGCAGGACAGTGCTTTGAATTAAAAAAGGACAGGATGGTAGTTTTGGCTGCCAATCTTATATTAGCTATACAAATAAAAAAAGATTGGCGCGTGCAAGCGTGAAAAAAAATAAGGCTCAGCTTTTTCCGAAAATAAAAAGGCAGGAAGAAGAAAATATCCATAGCACCCATAAAAATTAAATGGTTGCTCCCTTAACAAAAAGGAAATTTAAAATTGATCTTTATCATGACAACTTAAGAACCAAAAATTTAGGAATCCACGAACTGATACTTTTTCACCAATCACCAAAACTGGTACCCACGATAATACATGAATCCACAGTATTTTCAGATTGTGTACACCGATTCACATGAGACACAAAGGTTTAAAACATACAATTATCATTCTAGTTGCGTTTGGCGACCTTTTTTACATAGAGTCATGTGACGAACGATGCTATGCGTTCTCCTTTAACACATCAGCGGATAATTATGTGATTCTCGGAATCTACCAAGTACTTCTAACAACAAAGATAAAGACTGGTTACCGCGAAATTTGATTTCATTAAGGATACAATTTTTAAATGGATGGTAATACTATGGACCGACCATTTGACTTGATATGGGGCTTGCCAGACAAATTTCTTTTCCGCGCACAGCGCAGAAAAATAATTAATTTTAAAAAAGGTGTCGCGACCAAATATTTTTTTTCAATAATACTATATGCATTATCTTATATGGCAGAGTGCTTTCTTCGGAATAATTTTTTCTTCACCTTTGCTGGCAAAATATTTTGTTCATCAAAAATCATTTCCAGATTATTTTTGGGAAAAAACGAAGCCCCCCCCTCTTTTTAAGTTAAATGTTAAATGGTCGGTCCCTTAATTCCGATCTTACGAACAAAATCAAAAACAGATCATTTACGATACATATAGATTTACTTGAATTCAAAAGACACATCTATCTAATAAAATGTAACATCTATATCAAACAGATAACAAAAATAGCCCTTTGATATTAATGAAAAAAGATTAATGGTCATCTCACCTGTAAACAGTCCTCAGCTACATGTACAACCCTCTTAGGTCTTAGGAAGCTGTATTTATAGCCGTAGATAAGAATTAAGGTCGAAATCGTGGATTCATGTCCTAATTCTTGATGGCTTATCTCTCCTGGTCAGGGTTTGCCGTGCCATCACGTCCACATTTTACAATATCTTATTTAGGACAGGAGAATAAAACTAGTGTCATACCAGTTCATTACAAACAAAGAAAATAGAGGAAGCCAGAAGCCCAGATAGTTCAACCGACATTCAATTTGAACAGCCTTTAGATACATGGACAGAGCTTTAAAACAAAATGAACATTTAGATTGACCAAACCAAAGTTCTTTTCTATAGTTTTCATTCTTTAGGATTAAACATGAGAACGCGACCTTTAAATGACCAAAACAAAAAAAGTGTTGTTTGGGATCTTTGACATAACAAAGACTGTTGTAAAGCTTAAAATGAGCTGAATGTTTTATCAAGCAACATTTTTTTCAGTTATCTTTTTATTCTATGAGGCAAAACATAAAGCAGTCAATGACATCTGAAAACTACTAAGCAACAACTGACATTTCTCTATCTGTTAGAGAACAATAACTGCTTACTCTCCCGGAGCACTCAAGTTTACTCTCGTTACGACCTGAGTTCGCGTTGTTGATTGCTATTCAGCTGATTTTGTATTTCTGTGTTAACTGTTGTCTTTTTTCGCATTGTTCTCGTTGGTGTTTACTGGTTTTGTCTCTGCCCTTTCGGACTTTTGACATTCAGATGCCCCTTTGGTACCTCTACTTCTGTAAAGATTTCATGCAATAAGA
Organism: Arcuatula senhousia; assembly: GCA_963971305.1. NCBI lineage: Eukaryota > Metazoa > Mollusca > Bivalvia > Mytilida > Mytilidae > Arcuatula > Arcuatula senhousia. Next base: position 17,165 of record CAXARO010001748.1, read on the forward strand.
CAAAACACATAAAACACTATTGTTTTACCTTTAAAAGGCCATAAGCCCTGAATAGGGTCGCATAATAACTCGGACTAATTGTAGGTTTTCAGGCCAAGTAAGCGAAGGGTCTTTAGGTTGATCATAATACAACTCGAGTCCATTTTGTAAACAAAGGCAAATTATCATTTGATTTACCTTGACCGAATTGATAATTTGTTAATTAAAAATAAAGTCATTAATAAATGGTAAGAAGAAGTATGTTTGAAACTTCATTTAGGGTTGTTTGATGTTATTTTTTGTAAAGGAGGATTTCAAGATTTTGGAGTGATATAGTTATTATGTATTTTTTTTACATAAGGATCAGGCAGGGGGTAGCATATTGATAATTTCATCTTGGGGTATAGATGCATTCATTTTACTATAAAAACTAACCCAGTGCATGCAGTTTACATTATAAATTTCAGTTGATATCTAGATATTTGCGGGATATTTTCCCTTCATTTTCACTGTACGATGTAACTTAATTCTGATAAGTAATATCTGAGCCATATCTCCTTAACCAAGGATTGCTTAAAAATATCAGTAAAAACAAAGTTTACTTGGCTTTTTTCTACCTAATTGTATTGAAATTTTCTGTGCATTTGTTATCGATGTGCCGCCCCCCCTAAAAATTGTATTTGTCTGATTTTTAGAAAAAAGTAATTAAAAAGATGCGAAATAAGCTTAAAAATGCTTTATCGTTTCCACCATGTCCACATTTGCTTTTATCTACTCTAGCTTTTCTCTTTTCATTGAGGTGTTACAATAGCTTCTGCATACTCCGTTTATGTAACTTGATATTTCCTTAGTTCTCGGATTTAAATGATGTGTTTTTATTTCTGTGCTTCTTTTTGTCCTTCTGTTAGCTTCTCTACTTCGTATCAGTTTTTCTCTTTTTTTGGTGTGATCGAGAAGAAGCATATTTTTACTTGTTATACAGCCACCAATGTCTTAAACCTCAACCTTTTGATATTGTAAGAAATTTCGTTGGGATAGTTTCCAGATATGTTTTTGGGATTAGGAGTTTTGTTCACTACAAATGGCAAGAGTGCAAGTAGTTTTCATGGAATCGAGGAATGTAGTCAGCTGTAAGAATGACTACAATTTATGAAACAACTAATTTTATGCCATTCTATGTTTGCAAATCGTCAAATTTTTTGCCATGAGCTGAAGGATGCAAATTTGAGAGATGTCGTCATAATCTGTCAATTTATTTTCTTACTTCAAGTACTTCATCAAGAATATGATAAGAAATGTATGTGTTAAACACTAATTAGTTCTTGAAAAAACATATAATTTCTATCGTTTTGTTAGTAAAATCTAGAAGTTACGCTTAAGGAGATTAAGTTATGCTTTAAAGGCATGGTTATTCTTAAGAGGAATATATATCCGACTTTGTGAACCTTTCTTTGTATACATTGCTTAAAAAATTGATAATCATTTACATATGACGTTTATATACATGTTTCTGTAAATAAAAGATGGGCTTTAAAATGTAGACTGATTTTATTGTTGTGTCACTTTTTACCATGTTTGACAGCTGATCGTTGGCGACGCGTCTGCTGTGTTGCAACAAGTAGGAATGTTTAACCTCCCGGAGCATATGTAAGTGTGTTTTTTTCTTGTTGTTTGCTATTTTTGTCTGTTTCTTTATTGGACTACTGACAATCAACTGCTTTATTTGTATTTTTGTCACGTTGTGATAAGTATTGTTTTAAAGAAAATTGTTACTCCCCATCCACTCCTACCCCATCCTTGCATCATGTATCATTGTATAGAACGACCAAAGATGTTGAAAACATTTCTTTTTTATACCTTTATATATCTGAAATATTTCTACTTTCTGATTGCTGCAAGAACTCTGAAAAAACAAATTTACAAATAACTAAAACATGTAGGGAAAAAAATGCATATTAGATATGTACTAAAGAAAAAGATATTGGTGCTGGTTCTATTTTAAATTCTGATACTGGAAGACATTAGCAGTAATCTGTATGGTAGTTTTACGTTTTATCTATCTGGCGGGGTTCCATGCCCACTATAAAAGTTCCCTTTTATTTGTTGCCTAAACAACGGCAAACATGAACTTCATCCGTATTTTGCCATACTATATGGCCACCAATATCATTAGTTAAATTTAATAAACACAAATTAAAGACAACAACAACACTTATTGTAGGTTGTGTCGCATGCACTTATTCCACATCTCATTTTCTTCTACTGTTTATTAATACCAATCGAGGTGCCCCCTTTGAGCGAATAAAAATTAATCAAAGACAATCCTACGTCTAAGAGGGAATTCACCTTTTGATTTAAACAAATTCGATTTAGATATGTAAGTTCTTGTCTTTTATCAACTAAAACGATATGTTCCGGAGCGGTCTAATCTAGGAGAGAAGCATTATGCACTTTCCAAAGATTAATCTGATGTTTTGCTGATCAATTATAAATATGATATTTAATATGAAGTTTAAAAATCGTAGAAAGTACATACGTTGAGCAAGCAGATGGGCAAAGAGGTGTAAGGATAGCACCAATTCCTGTTGATGCTACGGCTGTTCCGCAGGCGGTGACACAGGCGCTCTGTCCCATACCAGAGTGGGCAAATCCTTCTACTGTCTTAACGACCTGATCCAGATGGAGATCGATTTGCCACTTTCCAACTAATTAAAAAAAATTACAGACTTAGAGATTTTAGGAAAAGGGCCATTTGGTTTATTAACTGATTTTTTTCGATTTCATTGACTGTAAATTAAATTTACCTTTGATTCAAAACATTTCAAATATTTGAGGTGAATTATTTATATTTCTAGCTTATAAATTTGGTATGCACTTGTACATTCATGATACGTTGTAAATCGTTATCTTTTGGTTTGTTAATGCCTAATGGTTTTAAGAGCCTGTTCATGAGAAAATCATGCAAAATCGTCCATGCAGTAGCAATGTTTTCATTTTTGCGAAAGGTATAGTGCAACTGAAAGTCCATCCTATAAGACTTATTCAGGCATTTTTTTCTTCGAAAAATCCAAGATGGCCGCCCTACAGGCCTCAATAGCTATAAATAACATTCCTCTGATTTTTCAGTGATTTCAATAAAAAAAAAATTATGAAAATGTCGTGATTTTTTTAGTTTACTTTAATGACAATTGTAACAATATTGTTTTTGAAAAAGTGATGTTTTGTCTTTCAAATACAGTTCAATTTTCGTAATTCATAATATTGGTTCCTCTGGTACCTTTGGATAGGACTTGGGCAGTATTCCAGACTATTCAAAAATGCTGAAATTTGTTATTTTTAAGGGTACTTATTGTCCAAGGTAACGCTTTTTTATCCTTATCTTTTAGTAATTCAAAAATGATAACATATCAAGACAAACATATCAAAAAGCATAGCTGGGATTTTACATTTTGACTTAGCCACAGCCCCGGGAAACAATGACCTGTTTTGATAATTCTTCATAAAATCCACTTTTTGGGGGATTCAGTTTAAAAATCTGAATGTGTTTGCTATGAAACAAAATACATTTAGGACATGTGATACAACAGATGATCAAAATACAAGTGCCATTTAAGGGTTGGGAAAGACATATACTTGGGGATTAAGGGTAAAAGATTGGAATATCTGTGTGCTAGTATTTTGATGATATGTACAGAAATGACCAACTTTACGGGACTATTTTTCATGAATGAAGGGTTGGACTATTAATATGGAATATCTTTCCAAAAGACTGATAAATGGTCTGTACAGAAACATATTTGTAACTTTGCTTTCGGTCATCCCTTACATGTTACAGCATTACAAAAGTGGAGATTTGGCCATTTTTGCACATGGCTAAAATCGGCTTCGGAGGCCTAATAGTGGCATCTTTTTGAAATAATTAAAAGATGTACAGAACTGCAGACTTTATAGGCAAAATGCATATAACTTGTTCTATATAAACAAATAATATTGTAGAAATCAAACAATAGACCATTTTCTTCTTGGAGGTCCAATATGGCTCCCAGGGCCATTTGGCGAAATAGTCCCTTGTCCTCAAGAAAACTTAACATTATCAATATTTTTGGTCGGGATCTACCATACAAAATCTTTTATTGTGCAAAAATGGTCGAATTTTACAAATAAAACATTTTCCTGGTACATATTTTTTTCACATTTAGGTTTGAGCCATTTTTAGGTGGCTAGAGAGGCTCTGGGTGCCATATTATACCACCAAGTAGAAAGTGGTCTTTTGTTTGATTTCTACAATATTATTTGTTTATATAGAACAATATTAAAAGGTAATTTATATTACCTAAACTTAAAATTGTTAATTAATTAAGATAAATTATCAGTGTTTTCTGAATTTACAGTAGATTATATTGATATACATACTCAGGAATCTCTCCTGTGGTGCTCCGAGGATCATTGGCAACAAAACAGCAAGAAGGATAACGCACTTCATTTTAGCCTGAAAAAAAAACAAAGCGTAACGAATAAAATACTATACTCACAAATTTAATAGAAAATAATGAGATGTGGAGTAAGTGTACGCGATACATCATACAGCCCACAATCAAGCGGCAATTCAGAAAAACCACAATGGACAACCGAAAGAATTGATTTTAGCCTGAAAACACAAAGCGTAACCAAGTAAAATGCTGAACTCACCAATTTAAACTTTATACCAAAAGAATTCGAAGCCAATCAAAAGCAAGTTACATTTTCAATTTGCAAGCCAATCAAGCATACCCGTTAAAATTATTAGCATATCAAATTAACAATATAAAGTTAACTACTATATTATTAGCCGTTCAAATAAAGCATACCTAGTGAAAGTCTAAACCAATTTAAGAATTCAATGCAGTTCTAAGCTTCTAAAATAACTAATTCCTTGAAAAACTCTGGGCCAATCAAATAAACCATTCCAGAAAAAATCGTGTAAGCCTATTAGATAACACATTTCAAGTAAAATTCTAAGTATCAATTTAAGTGTGCCAGATAAAATTCTTAGCCTACATGTACATGATGTATCTAACAACAGGGACTTGTTACGAAAAAAAATAATATCATGGAGATATTTATTTTTTTTTGTAACAAGTCCCTGTGATCTAACCTAAAAAATGTGTATAGTTAGGGAGCAACCATTTGATTTCTATGGGGGGCTATGGATATTTTCTTCGTCCTGCCTTTTTATTTTCGGAAAAAGTCGAGCCTGGATTTTTTTTGCGCGCGCTATTTTTTTTTAAAGCGACTATAAATTTCTCAGCCAAAAATACCATCCTGCCTTTTTTTTTTTCAAAGCACTATCCTGCCTTTTTATTTCTGGATTTTTGCCATCCTGCCTTTTATTTCAAATTTCCCCATAGCCCCCCGCCCCCCCCCCCCCCATAAAAATCAAATGGTCGCTCCCTTACATGTACCAACAGTCATCCAGTAGTCGGTAGAGTTTAACATGTTTTGAGAGCTGTAAATGTGGATATTTTTGCGAGATGTTATTTTCGCGTTTTTGTAAAGTGGGAGAATTTGCGATTTTTTCTCTGACTCTTCATTTTCTTTACTCGTATAATTGATAATAAGCATAGGGGATCATTTTGCGGATATTTTGTGTTTACACTATTTAAAAGTTAGGTTTGCCGAATTCAAATAAAATTATGTTTCCTCTGCGATGTTAAAAGTTTATATTAACTGAGAATTGGAGGTAGATTTGAAGTTTTTATTTTTGTTTATTAATAAAATTTAAATTACGTAACTTGTCCTTGTTTGAAAACAACAAATAATGATGATGTCACGAGAATGAAAAGGAAATAGTGTCGTTTAAGATGCACCTAAACGATTAATGTTTTTTTTCCACATCTACAGATGGATCCAAATCTAAACTGTGTTTCTTTCTGACTTGGAATGCGAATCAGAAGTCTGGTCTAGGTCTGATTTTTAGGCAGAGCCTTATAGAGTCATATAGCTATCTGATTTTCGCGTTTTTTTTTCCCGTCTAGACAGGGTAAATCGGTCAGCCAATGATCTATTCAACATTAATCGTGTATTTTCATTGTTTCCATGTATTTTAAATTGTATACAGATTGTCTAAAATAAGACAATGTAAGAGGTACATCTTTCCACTCTGCCTAGTCTGATATACTCAAAGTCTAGTTCGCTCTGGCCTAATGCGAACCAGACATGGAGTAGAAGAGAATCCGTATTTTATCAGCTAGTCTCACTCTTGAAAGCAGAACAAACCAGTGGCGGATTCAGAGGGGGCGGAGGGGCGTACCATCCCCCTTTAATTGAGATTTTTTTCTGTATAAAATTGACCAAGCAACTTTCATCAAAATCTGACTTTTTTAGCAATTACGCCCACATCTCATTTCACGAACCTCTGGAAACGCCCCTGCAAACAGAACCTAGGTCTGGTCCACTGTAGGTCTGGAATCAAAGCTGACCAGACCTTAGGTCTATTAGGTTAAGACTAACCAGAAAAGCAAACAAAGGTATGTTAACGTTGCTTTGTTTGATAAAGTAAACCAGATCAGAAAGGTGAACCACAGGTCCGATCTAAGTTCCCCTTTTGTTCAGGTGGGGCTAATTCTCATCTGTTCTGCTTTCTTAACAAAACCAATCAAGAAAATCGAACATTTGTCTGCAACTCTTGGTCAAGTAAACCAGATCAGAAAACTGACCACAGGTCCGATCTAAGTTCCCCTTTTGTTCAGGTGAAGCTAAGTTTCATCTGGTCTTTATGTGAGAAGTATATTTAACGACTTAGTATTAGATGAACGATTCTCTTACCTGTATACACTCCGTCAGTTACATGTATAATCCTATAGTTCTAGGAATTCTTTATTTATAGTCGTAGATAAGAATAAAGGTCGGTGTCGTGGGTTCATTTCTTGGTTCGTGACGGCTTATCTTTCCTAGCCAGGATTCGTCGTGCCATCACGTCCGACACTTTACACTTTATTTTAGGACAGGGGAGTCAAACTAGTGCCACACAGTTCCCTTAAGAAGGGTCAGTGGGACTTTTTATGGGACAGTGAGTGGGATACGCTTTATTGTTCATTGGGAATTCGGGATTTAACCCAAAAAAACTGCTGTGGAATTCATGATTTTAGCGATTTTTGCTTGATTATTATACAGAAAAGCGGGATTTAGTGATACTCCCTTCTATCTCCATCCCATTTTAAAAACACAAAAAAAATAGGATCTCAGATTCCTCAATTGCCCACATGACATTTTATTTTAACAGTCTTTAAATACATAAAAGTTGGGCAGAGCTTTAAAACAAAATGATAGAGGCAACATTTGAGCAGAACATTTTTTTTTCTCTCAATGAACCATGTTTTTCCTCTATGTGAAAAAAAAGACGAGCGAAAATGCCATTTTCGCCTTTATAGAACCAAAACAAAAATAAGCGACGTCTAATGCCGTCGATCAGATAAAGATTTTGGTAAAGCGTAGGAAACTTATTAATATTTATCAAGCAACAATGTTTTATTTATATTTGAATGGAACAGAAACATTTAAAGACATATTTAAATAAAATGCATGGTAATGGTTCTTTTAAGCAGTCAATGACAAAAGGAACCTTCTAAGCCCTTACGTAGGTATCAGCAAACAACAAGGTGTATTTCTCCATCTGCAGATTGGATACTACTAAATTAATATAAAACAAAGACATTGAAAAATTTACATGTACCATTGAATAGCCTATATCCCAATATGGGGGTCGTTTAACAATATAGACTTTTTGTTTTTCGGTTTTTGGTTTTCGGATCCAGTGAGTATAAAAAAGTCTTTACTCTGATTCGCCAGTTTGGTATTTTTGGTTTTACTGTTCTATGCTCTTCATAATCATATAGGGTTTGACATTTTCAATATGTTTGGTAGAGCGCCTTTGATCATATGAGTCTTTGATAGACGAAAGGCGCGTCAGGCGTAGTAAAATTTATTGTTTGGAACTTTGTTGTCATTTTCATTTAGGTATAGTACAATCCCAGTCAATTTTGTCAACAACGTCAAGTTATAACCTTGACCGAAATTTGAATTTATATTATATTTTTATTGAAAAATAAGAACATAAACAATTTGATAAGCCCATTTTAACTTCGTTTAAGGATGTTCGCTTGTATTTTTGAAAAAAAGAGATTTCAAGTTGATTGCAAAGACAGATTTAGATCCGGCGTGCGCCCAAACTCCTCACAGTTCCAGTTCCCGTCCGTATCGGTTTTACAACAAATTCAATTAATTCTTCTACGAAAAAAAATTATTACAGAAAATTTGATGTTTTTATGGCTACCTGTAGGAAAATTTTGAAAATTAATTACACCAAAAAAAATTATCAAGAATATTGATGGAATTCATACAAGCCTGTAGCAGTGGGATAATCCTGACCTATTTTTTTCGAGAAGGATAAGCCTACTGCGAAGGAGTTTGGCGTGCGCCCTCCCATTTGACCGAAAAAAAAATGATTAGGAACTGTATGAAGGAAGAGGTCACAGAAGATATGTTTTTTTTAATTGCGCGCTCTCCCGTTTTGAATTTTTTTTTTTTGATCCACCACGTGCACAGGATGGCTTTATAAGAAAAGGTGAAAAATAAACTAAAAATGAATTATCGATGATAATAATTTTACAGGACGTGATATGCTGCTGTATTAGGATGAGTGAGTGAGTTGGTGTTTTACGCCCGTGCAACGCTATGTATAGGTTATTTACAGGCGATGAACATGAAAAGGATGATAAAATGAACATAACATGATGATGATAAAGGAAATATGGGGGTGGGGTGGGAAACATTTGAAGAACCACAAGAAAAGGGGAGAGGTGGGTAGGGGCGGAAAATTTACCATATTTGGTGCACTACTTGGCGGTCCTCAAAGGGGTCTTTTACGTGCATGAAGCGTGACACTCTCCACACACGTTGGTCCGGCGGTCAGGATTTCCGTATTATAGACCTGAAAACCCCCACGGACGAGGGCCACCCTATTCAGTCACCTAGGGAACACACTTGGTCGCTCTGTGGGCTGAGCACTGAACAGTCATCAGAATCCCAAGACCCTTAGTCGCCTCTTACTGCTGCAGGCCTATTCGCCACCCGGGTCCCGCACGGGACGCTGCATTAGGATAGTTCAGGACATATGCATACCACATGTACATGTATATATCCACTTATAAAAATATTGCTCTTTTGTTATGGATTCCTTTGCTGTTTGCACAAAGGATGTCATATTTCGTCGTTTCACACGACAGCACAATAACGCAAATTGGGACAAAAGAACCAGGCCAGGCGTCTGTGACATTACCTGTGCTACCAAAATTGGGTGTTGCATTGCGTGTTTAGACAGTGCGAGTCAAACGTGTCTTTTAATTGTCATCTAATGGTTACACTGAGCAGGTAAGGGTCCGCGGAAAAGAGGCGACAGCACTGAAACAAAGCTCTTGTCCATTTCTGTACTTTCATAAAACACCATATGAAAGGGTATCCTTGAAGGACTGCCTCGGACTAAGATAATCATAGGGCATTTTGCCTTTTAAAAATCAATTATAAATATTTACTACAAATCATGTCATAAATTCTTCAAAATGTGGTAACCAAATAATCAAGAAGGGTTGTGATTCAAAAATTCCCCCCTCGTAAGAAAGTTATCACATAAAAACTGACCCAAGAATAACAAATGAAGAACCTTAGAAAAAGAGACAGTTGCTATTGTGTGAGGACATGCAGAGAAATAAGGTGGTCAGAACCTCAAAAAAAAAAGATAATTAGAATCAGTCCTTATGAAGTTTATGAAGTTTATTCTCACACAAACTGTATGACATAGTTACAGAGAAAATAAGAAATGAAATAAGTTTTTTAAGAAAGAGAGACGAAATTTTTACCACAACATTGTGATACTATCAGAAACAATGTTTTGAAATTTGAAAATCATTTAAATTATAATTGTGATAGTCAAACCTCCTGTTTGCCAAAGCCTTTGTTTGTCCTTGTCATTCTGTGTTAACTGTTTTATGTCAAGAATTGGGTCTTTCGTTGATGATTTAGGGATTGGTTTTGAAACTGTTGTATTGTATTATAAGTCTTGGGCCAATGCAAGACGGTAAGCAGTGACCTATGGTCAAGTTGAAGACTGCTTGCTGTTTTCCGTTGTGATTTTTTGAATTGCTGTTTGTTTATGTTTGTTGTGTCGCGTACACTTATTCCACATCTCAATAATTTAATTTGTATTTCACACATTTGCCCTTTGAATTGTTGTATTGAAATATTCTGCCATTTCCCCCTACTCTATCGGTAGGTGATGATTATATGTTCTAAATAAATCCTACAATTTTGTTTTTCCTTAAAGTTATTATCAATAGTGCGAAGGTTTTTTGCCAAAAGCAAAAACAAGTAAGCCCGCCACGTAATCATTTTATATGTGCCTGTCTTGAGCTAGGAACCTTTGTCAAGACTGATGTTTATACTCGTCCGCTTTAAGTGATTTGACAAAAGGGTATTTTTTTACATGACAGGATTGGTTTTGAATCATTACATTTTAACCTACATTTTTGTACTAGGGTCAATAACAAAACACTGGTCACATTGAAACTATCTCGATTGCGGGTTTTTAAAATAGCCATTTGTGTTTTATGTTGTGCCGCGCACACTTATTCAACATCTTGTTTTCGTCTGTTTCTTCCCTGTATTTCACATAAACGAACATCTTAAATCACGATTGCCATAGCTGTTTAAAGGCAGATTTAAAAAAGAGAATGGAAAACACAGGTGCAAATATCTGGTAGTCGATTATACTAAGACTTACTTCGTCTTCAACGAGTCTAAAACGGCGTCTAAAAAGAAGAAGTTGAAGAAAAATAATCGACATTTTAACCTTTCTTATGCTTTAGACAACATACTTGTTCACTTTGGTGGATGCGTTTTTCAGCATTTAAATGGGCATTAATTGTGCACCTTTGCTTGCTGATTTGTTTCTTTATTCTTATGAAGCAGACTTCTTACGATCATTTCTAGACCAAAAATAAAAAAGGTCGTAGACCGGCTCTCTCTTTAAACTTAATTTTCTGTTATATTAATAATGTCCTTTTACTGAACAAATTGCTTATACAGGGCTATGTTGCTCTGGTGAGCCCTTAGATCATTTTCATTTTTTTTCTTTCTGATATGATTGCTGACTTGTATGGTATTTAAAGTGATTTTATCCCATGTTCTATTATTTGTAACAAGGCCATGTTTTTATTGAAACTTTTCAAGTTGGGGATCGAATATTGTCATACATATAATGTTTCTGGTAAATTGATCAAGGGGTTTCATAAGAGAAGATTTTTTAATTATCAGCAGAAGCCAACGGACGCAATGTGATGGAATAAGCTCACATGGCCTTTGGCCAGGTGAGCTAAAAAGGTACCGATAAATACAAGTCCAGACTCACGGGATTCTGAATCACTCACCTGACTACAATGGTCCATTGAATAAGAATCATGACTTGTCAATTAGGATGGTCATTCAATCAAAGATTTTCATGATTTGTGATGAAATCATAGATACTTTTCTACCCATTAATGATGAAATCATAGATAATGTTCCAATCAATCAAATGACATGCCCGTTTTCCTGTTAAGGCCATTTTTTAGGAAACTTAGACTGTTCTAGACTTTATCTTTAACATTGTGACGTTTTTGGCCTTACAAACTGTGAAGTTGTATCAAAACTTTAAGAAAGGTCTATACAATCAGTTAATGTCACTAAAAGTAGGAGGCAGACTGAGTGCAATTTTATTTTAGTATTCAAAAGTACATGTATAGTCTAGAGTTCCTAAAATCCGATTGAAGTTCTGAAACAAAAATTGTTAATCCCTAAGGGTACAAAATCTCTTGTAGAGGTCAATTGAACAACTTATAATGGGCATATGCAAGATTTTTGTATAGGGTGGACGTGAATTTTTTTTTGCAGCAAGAGGATCTTGGAGCAAAATTTTCAAAGCGTGCTTTTTTATAATTTTTATCAGTATAAGGGGGCACATGCTTCACATCCCTCTAAATCCAGGAAACAACAGCTTTTCTATATCTTTTATAGTTTTCAAGGCTAAAACTAAATTTGTATTTACATTTTAAGATCCATAACCCCTACAAGGGGGTCATCTGGCACATGCAATTAAGACCCAACGGAAGTTTTTGTAGAGCTCATTTGGCTGAACTTTATAGCAAGCAAAAGCTTTTTGTGGTTAAGAACAAGGCAAAATTGATTAATTTTAAAAATAACTTCATATATAACTTCTATAAGGGGCAACTGAAACTTCCATCCATTGGAGACATAATTTGTTAACCTTAATGAGGGTCATCTGGTAATTTCAACCAAATGGAGACTTTTTTACACATTCTAATGCGAAAGAGAATGGTTGCATCAGAATTTCTACCCCTTTTATACTTTCTTATAAATAAGCTAAATACTTTAAATTGTGTAATTTTTACAGAATGAACAATTCTGTTGTGTTTGCAGTGCTTCAGATGAGCTATAGCAATTAGGAACTGCTTACTCTTCTGGAGCACCTAAGTTCACTATGTTACGACCTGGGTTTACATTGATTGCTTTTCAGTTGTTTTTGTATTTCTGTGTTTTATGTTGTCTGGTTTTTTCGTCCTCGTTTGTGTTGACCTTTGACATTGGGATGCCACATTGGTACCTCTGCTCTTTTAGGCAAGAAGTTTTTTTTAAACAAGAGGCTCCCAGGAACTTGCTCAAATGACTTTGATGACTGATGGAAAGAAAATAGGGCATCCGGGGAAATAAAGTTTATTCATATACTGATATAGCCAAAAATCTTTTTTTAAAATCTTTTATAGATTTAATCTGTGAAAAATCCAAAACTTGGAAAATAGGGACATGAATTTTATAAGGAGTCATCTTTAGCCTATTAGCTATTTTGTGAAGAGTTGAATTAACTGAGGGGTTAAGCAAGGAACAGTTATTCCCTACCTGTCATGGTTTTCATTCTATAGGCCAAAAACTTTAAAAAATCCTATTTCCCACCTTTAAAGGACCGTTACCCTTATAAGGGGGTCATCTAAAAACTTCAACCCAATGGTGACTTTTGTAAGCTGAAAGATGCAAGCAGCAGCTCTTTCTCTATCTGCAACAGTTATCATTCTATAAGCATTCATTTGTAAAGGGCCGTAACCCCTATGGAGACTTTTTGTAACCCTTAATGAACTGAAGGTGTAAACTATAGTGATTTCAATAGCTCACCTGACCCTTGAGCTAAAAATTGGACAACTGATAGGACTGATGCAAAGCGATGGCAAAAGATCACATGGGTCATGTGAGCATGAATATACAGTTCTCTGAAATGCTCAGCAGATCAGAAAAACGTAAGAAGATCCAAACAAGAGGCACCCAGGAGCCTGAATCGATCACCTGGTCTTGATGTCAACCCTATAAAGAACTTTGTAGAGGTAAATAAGCTGAACATTTAAGCAAGCAACAGCTTATCAATTTCAGCAATAATTTTCATTCTATTGGCCAAAAACACTATTTTAAGCCTTTAAGGGGCTGTAACCCCTATAAGGGGTCATTCCACAACTTCGACCCTATGACGACTTCTGTAGAGCTAAATGAGCTGAACATTTAAGCAAGCAACAGCTTTTCTGTATCTGCAATAGTTTTCATTCTATAGGCTAAAAACACAATTTTTCGCCTTTAAGGGGCTGTAACCCCTATAAGGGGTCATCTGACAACTTCGACACTTTGAAGACTTTTGTAGAGCTAAATGAGCTGAACATTTAAGCAAGCAACAGCTTTTCTTTATCTGCAATAATTTTCATTCTATAGGCCAAAAACACAATTTTTCGCCTTTAAGGGGCTGTAACCCTGATAAGGGGTCATCTGACAACTTTGACCCTATGGAGACTTTTGTAGAGCTAAATGAGTTGAACATTTAAGCAAGCAACAGCTTTTCTTTATCTGCAATAATTTTCATTCTATAGGCCAAAAACACAATTTTTCGCCTTTAAGGGGCTGTAACCCTGATAAGGGGTCATCTGACAACTTTGACCCTATGGAGACTTTTGTAGAGCTAAATGAGTTGAACATTTAAGCAAGCAACAGCTTTTCTTTATCAGCAACAGTTTTCATTTTATAGGACAAAAACATAAAAAAAACACGCTATTTTTGACCTTTAAAGGGCCATAACCCCTATAAGGGTTCCTCTGACAACTTTGACCCAATTTAGACTTTGGTAGAGCTTTCGATTCTAAAGAGCCTAAGATCCTTTGGATTTCTTCTATCTGTTATGGTTGCTGAGTTATAAGCCATTTAAAGTGGTTTTACCCTATGTTCTATTTTTAGTAACAGCAGCCATGTTTTTAATCGAATCGTTTGTTGCCAACATGTCATATACCATTCCTGCGAAGTTTCAATTAAATTGGTTTAATGGTTTCAGAGGAGAAGATTTTTGAAATTGTTAACGGACGACGGACGACGGACGACGACGACAAATGCATAGTGATGGCATAAGCCCACATGGCCTTTGGCCAGGTGAGCTAAAAATAGGAACCACATGAGGTGGAAATATAACACTGAGTCAACCTAGCAGCATGCAGTAATCACAAAATAAAACATGTTAGATATCCAACAAAATTGGTAACCTTGGAAAAAATAAAGTTGTAAGAAATTTTTGTAGTTTTCATCACTATTTATTGGATATTAATGCTAGATTTCTGGGTGATATTTTATCATTGAAAACTGGAACTATTGATGTCTGATAGCCCTGCTCTTGGAGCCAAGTCTGTCTGTCTGTGTACACTAATGTCTCTATAACAGGCTGAAGGACAACTTGTAGTACCTACAAATAAAATAAAATAAAGCTGTACTGACATGACTGTGGTGGACATTATTAACATTATTAACAACTAACTAATGCACAGAAGTAATGAAAATCTTATGTGGTTTCATTACTATTCCTGGGTTTCCAATTTTTGTGGTTTTCGTAATAAGTTACAGCCAAATATAAGAATCCAACCAAAATCTTAGTTCAACATTGATTCCTATAAGCAACATTACCAAACCACGAAATTAAGAGTCCAACAACATGTGTTTTCTCAGTAAAGCACAAAAATTGATAACAATGAATATTTATATAAATGAATCCACAGTATATGTCTTTTCAAAATGAAATAATAAAACATCTTGGAATATCTAATAATATTGATAATAAAAAAATGATAAATTGTTTAGATAGCAGCTCTTTTAAAGTATTAAAAGTTACTTCATCCTTTATTAGTAAATGTTTTTCCACTCGAAACCAGTCACTTTGTGTATAACTAGTCTATTGTATACTCTGTGTAAATTTCTAGTCATTTTGTATGATCATATATTCTTTTGTAAACCACTGTTGTTATTATATATTGGTCATTGGGCCTGTGCCAATATTATAATGTGCTTGAGTCAATAAAATTATTCTTATTCTTATGTATTCATGCAGAGTTATTTGTAGTTTTCAAAAGCATTAGCTTGGATAAACTATATATAATCAATAGCTGAATTCCTTGCCAAAACAGTTCATTACCTATGAGCACTGCTATTTTTTTTCGTTGGTTAGATCATGTAGAACAGTTTTACAACAATATTTTACCAATGGGTTAAGCTATTTTTTTTACATATAATGGGAAAAGTACCCAAAACTAGTAATTCCAACATTACTGACTAAGTTATTCTTCAAATCTTATATCATGCAAAAATGCAAGCAGAAATTCAAGGACAAGCATATTGGGTATATGCCCGCTAAAACTGACAAAAAATATGGTTTACAATATTTTACCAATGGGTTATAACTTATAAAGCTATTTTTTACTTATAATGGGAAAAGAAGCCCAAACTAGTAAGTCCAACATTACTGGCTTAGTTTTTCTTCAAATCTTACATCATGCAAAAACGCAAGCAGGAATTCAAGGACAGGCATATTGGGTATATGCCCAATAACTGACAAAAAATATGTTTTTTTGCACAAAATTCATGTAAAAAAGAATTCTGCTTTGCGAAAAACAACCACAATTATTTCCCCCCCCCCTCAACTAAAATCGTGGGTTAAGTTAAATCAAATCAAAATTTCAACAAAGTTCCAAACAATAAATTTTGTGAAGCCTGGTGCTTATATATTTTGTTTATACAAGACTAATCAGAGGTTCTCTTCCCAAAAGTTGAAAATGCCAAACCACTTACTGTAAAAGGTTCAATATAACAAAAGAACTCTTTGTATTTATCATACAGTTGAAATAATTTCTCTTTTGTCTGTGTATTCTCTTCACCTACAAGAGATAAGGTTTTTTATTAAGGGAGTACAGGCCTCAGAAATTGAAGATTTTCGGGATTCTCCGCATTTATCCATTCAAATGCATTAAAAATTTTCCAACATGTTTTCTTATTATTTTTTCAGGACTAATTAGAGAAAGTCCTAATAAACACCTTTTCAAAATTTCAACCAATTCTAATTATATTTTCTATGCTCAAACGGACGAAGAGTTTTCAATGTATTTCCTATGAAAAATCCAGAGAAGTTTTTTCCCGCCAAATTTTTCGGTGCTTATATCTTAAAAATGGCTCCATGTTTTTGAAAACTTTTTTCATCAAGTCTAGCTATTTTTAGCTATTCTTTCAAAAATTTCTATTTTAAATAACTTTTAATTACAAAAATATCACAGGCTCGTACTCCCTTAAGTCACCTGGTAAATCAGGTATGCTGAATTCAATGGTGCAATTAGGGTGTTGATCCGACTTCTGGTTTTAAATGCATTTTTATAAAATTCCCATCTAGTTAAAATGAAAACATTTTCTAAATGCAATGAAAGGACAAGATATGATAAGTGCTAAATTTGGCCTCCTAATTTACCATTTTTTAAAAATAATTTAACTGAAGCTGAATTATTCTAGATCAGTTCTTAGATGAACAAGGTATAGTAAAATAACATTAATTTTAACTAAATCTTGTTTATTACGTCACAGTGACGTCATCAAATTATGTGAAAATGGCATCTTTGTAAAAAAGTGTAAAAATCATGCAAATTTTGAGTAGTTTTTGGCAAATTTAACTATGAGCAACACAGAGTACCACAAAGATATTTTTTTGGTCTGTTTCTATATTAATACTAGTTGAAGCAGCCACACTGCATATCCCCGCGCTACTCTGGTGTTTGATAGTATAAGGGCAAATAATTGAAATAAACTATGACTATAATGAGCATTACTAGTACTATCAAATGTATATGTATTAATATGAGACTTTTCCCTGGTAGTGGGAGTGATAGTAATGTAAAGAATTATGCATGACGAAGGAATAATGTGCCCTAAGGTTACCTATGCAGCCCAGCCCCTAGGGGCCATATCAAAATTCCGAAACCTTCGGCAGAATCTACATCCAAAGTGCAACTACTGAGCCAGGTTTCAGTTCCGTATTCCAAATAACCTAAGAGGAGTTGCGTGACGAAGGAATAATGTGCCCTTAGGTTTCCTATGCAGCCCAGCCCCTAGGGGCCATATCAAAATTCTGAAACATTCGGCAGAATCAGCATCCATAGTGCAACTACTGAGCCAAGTTTCAGTTCCGTAATCCATATAACCTTGGAGGAGTTGCGTGATGAAGGAATGTGCCCTAAGGCTGCTTATGCAGTCCAGCCCCTAGAGGCCATATCGAAATTCCGAAACCTTCGGCAGAATCTACATTCATAGTGCAACTACTGAGCCAAGTTTCAGTTCTGTATTCCAAATAACCTGGGAGGAGTTGCGTGACGAAGTAATAATGTGCCCTTAGGCTACCTATGCAGCCCAGCCCCTAGGGGCCATATCAAAATTCTGAAACCTTCGGCAGAATCTACATCCATAGTGCAACTACTGAGCCAAGTTTCAGTTCCGTATTCCAAATAACCTTGGAGGAGTTGCGTGACGAAGGAATAATGTGCCCTTAGGCTACCTATGCAGCCCAGCCCCTGGGGGCCATATCAAAATTCTGAAACCTTCGGCAGAATCTACATCCATAGTGCAACTACTGAGCCAAGTTTCTGTTCTGTATTCCAAATAACCTGGGAGGAGTTGCATGACAAAGGAATAATGTGCCCTTAGGCTACCTATGCAGCCCAGCCCCTGGGGGCCATATCAAAATTCTGAAACCTTCGGCAGAATCTACATTCATAGTGCAACTACTGAGCCAAGTTTCAGTTCCGTATTCCAAATAACCTGGGAGGAGTTGCGTGACGAAGGAATAATGTGCCCTTAGGCTACCTATGCAGCCCAGCCCCTAGGGGCCATATCAAAATTCTGAAACCTTCGGCAGAATCTACATCCATAGTGCAACTACTGAGCCAAGTTTCAGTTCCGTATTCCAAATAACCTTGGAGGAGTTGCGTGACGAAGGAATAATGTGCCCTTAGGCTACCTATGCAGCCCAGCCCCTGGGGGCCATATCAAAATTCCATATCAAAGAAACCTTCGGTACAGTCCCCACCCACAATGCAATCAATGACCCAAGTTTCATCTTTCTACTCCCAGTGGTTACAGAGATTATCCTGGACATTAACACCATACGTACGTACATACATACGTACATCGAACAGCAAAACATAATCCCCGCACTTTCGCTAGCGCGGGGATAATAAAAAGCTACGCCGAGCGCAGCATGATACGACCGCAACAAGTTGAACCCTGTACATTAGTGGCCCAATATGGATAGTCTATTGCTTTGGTCACATGCAGCCCATGGTGGACGTACAAAGCTTTTTTACACATGCAACCTATGGTGGACTTTAAAATGCATATTTGACACATATATTTACAATAACATTTAATAGAAAAAAATTTTTTTTTATATTCATTGACATTTTTGACACGATAAAGCCCCTTTTGGCCCTTTTTAAAAAAAAAGTTAGGACCACAAACCCCAAATGCAATAAAAAGCTTCCTTCAGTTTATATAATCATCATGTTTAAACTTCATAACAATTGGCTGGCCCACTACAGTTAAATTTCTTGTGTAAAACCATTTGCCTTGACCAACTTTTAAAAATGGCATTTTTTGCCCCTTCGACAACTTATATCTCAAAAACAGTAAGAGATATTTCAAATCTGATTGAAAAACGCAGGCAGGGATTTTCACAAGGATTCCAATGAAAAAAAGATTTTGAAAATCGGACCACAAATAAAAAAGTTGAATTTTTGGGTGTGGCCCGTCTTTGGCCCCCTGTAGCAATGTAACGGTTCAATATACATCAAAACCATTGACACATTTTGTTGACATAATTTAATAAGGAATTCAATAAAAAAAGAATTTTAAAAATCAAATGAATAATAAACATTCTACAACAGTTTTGTCAATACACCCGTTTTAGCCCCTTTTGGCCCTTTTTTCCAAAACGGTAAGGGCCACCAACCCCAAATACAATAGGAACCTTCCTCTAGTGGTTACAAACATCATATAAAAATTTCATAACAATCAGTCAATATTTACTCAAGTTATCGCACGGAAACCAAATGTCCCCAGACGACGACGACGACAACGACGACATCGCCATACCATTATACGATCGCAAAAATTTTGCGGTCGTATAAAAATGATTATCTACATAAATTATTGTAGTGGTACTCTGTGTGGCTCATAGTTAAATTTGCTGAAAACCACTTCAAAATTGCAGGTTTTTTACAGTTTTTCACCAAATCACGATTTTTAAGCCGCTTTGGGTAATTATTTCAACACCATAATGGAACACTTTAAACGAAATAATGCTGATATAGTAAAGTTTATCTAAGTTAAAGGTTATATCACATACTTTTAGCTCATTTTAATAATTTCAAAATTGGGGGGCAAAATTGGGCCCTTATCATATCTTGTCCTTTGATATTTAGTAATATCTTATTGTACTGAATGGAAAGAAATATTATCCAAGGCAATATTTATCAATTATGGACTTTTAACGAGGTCAATACATTATATATGGACCTGTTAAGCATATATTGAACGAGGACGAAGTCCGAGGTCAATATATTCCTAACAGGTCCATATATAATGTATTGACAGAGTCAAAAGTCCATCATTGTTATATTACATATGTAGTTTTTTATAATAAGAGTAACATGAGTAAAATGAATTGCTGTTTTAACATCATGTAATTCATTTTTTTTTACGTTTTTTTTTCGATGTCATAATTTTTTTACTTGCAATATCAAAACAAAAACTAACTAATTTACCTAGGAAATCTTCCACACCTGAATTGTTATTAATTCTAGCCCAAATTTTTGGGCAGTAAGTTTATTGCGTCTTTGTAAAATGCTGACAAACATACCCTTCTTCACTGCATTCTTTTGTCTTGGCGGTCATGGCGGTAACCCAATTTCTGCATTTACAGATAATTCATGTACTAACCGAAAAATCAAATGTAATTTATTAAATTCTTAACATTTTAAACATCTTTCCCCACACCGTTAGAAAGTGAAGGCTCCGTTGCAAGCTATGTCAATATTTAGGACTTCTAAATGACGTCACACAGATGTGTATAAAATATGTCAAGAACGGATGAATATCTGGATCTAAATTTAGTAACATAGCGTCAATATAGGTAAAAATAGAAACATAGCGTCAATATACCAAAAATGCATCGTTTTTATTTCCAAAGCAAAGAAATACACTAAATATCACTAAAATCACATGACCAAATAATCCAATGAAAATGTAAGAATGATAAACCATATGTAATATAATTATATTCCCAACTTTATTTTGGGGTGTAATAATGTCAGAGGGCCATTTTGCTGCTATTTATTTTGTTACTCTATTATATGACAATTAATGCAAAATGGTTTTATTCATGACAGTTTATTTTTCCATTCCTCTTTAGGCAGCAACCATTGAAATTCTGAGGGGGGGGGGGATATGGATTTTTTTGAAAAAAATATTTTTTCAATTTTTTTGGAAAAAAAAATTGTCCTTGACCCAGAAAGAAAAAAATAAATTGTTTTGGTGAGCCTGGGCTACACAGCGTAAAAAAATTGTGAATAAAAAAAAATGTTTTTGGTGTTGTTAAAAAAAAAAATTTCGTCTTCAAAAAATTTAGAAAAAAATAAATTTTCGAGGGGCTCAAATCCATACCCCCCCTCCGAATTTCAAATGGTTCCTGCCTTATATACATGAATATAAGTCTGTTTCTTGTTTTAGACTTTTTGGATTTACAGCACATGAATTGGAGCTCCATTGATTCTCTCTACATACCAAATATTAATAGAGTAATTAATTGGGTCGATTGAAAAACCAAAATATGGTCATGAACGCATCTGATTTAATTAAAGTTTGCCAAACTTGTTTTGCAAACAAGTTAAAATCTTTGTTGCATTTCAGCATATTTTGGTTATTCATAAAACCTTATTAATAATAGAATCAATTACATAGATAAGACACCAATATTTTATCGCTAGTTAACACATTTATGATTGGTGTCATCCTCACAATGTCAGGGCTCCTGTCCCACGGACAGATATGGACACAGGAGCCCTGACATTGTGGGGATGGATTGGTGTAGGAAATTCAATGTCAGCTGTCATGCTATACAATTCACATTGTTTAATTGGCAGTTTGGCAGGAAAAAAATGTAACAGTAAAAATATTTTAGTTATTTTCCTACTTTGAATTTACAGGATTTTATTTCACTGAGAAAAATCAGCATTTTATTTACATCTTGTAGGCCATAATTAAAAAAAATCCTTAATTCTCATCCAAATTTCTAGAAAATATGGGGGGGGGGCGGCAAATTTTATTTTTGATCCATTTTGATAAAATCTTCTGCCATTTCAAAGAAAATTGAACAAATTTAACATAATTTGCCAAAATATCTAAATATTTTTTTGTTTGGTAGCTGAAAAGATAGGGACATGAGGGGAGGAGAATCTAGGATATTTTTTTAAGTGCCTTCAAAGCCCCTATACATTTTTGTCTAAAGTAGTCCTGATGTTTAACTATTTATCTTCAGGGTTAATTCAAATTACCTATATCATTGTGAACTTGTGTTCTCTTTAACACTGCTTCAATGTAGGATTTTATTTTACTGAGGAAAATCAGCATTTCATTTGCATCTTGTAGGCCATAATAAAAAAATCCTAAATCCTCATCCAAATTTCTAGAAAATATGGGGGGGGGGGGCGGCAAATTTTATTTTTGATCCATTTTGATAAAATCTTCTGCCATTTCAAAGAAAATTGAACAAATTTAACATTATTTGCCAAAATATCTAAATTTTTTTGTTAGGTAGCTGAAAAGATAGGGTCAGCAGGGGAGGAGAATCTAGGATATTTTTTCTATATTGGCCTTATAATGAAATCTAAAGAAATGTTCAATTTTTGAAATGAAGTGCTTTCAAAGCCCCTATACATTTTTTGTCTAAAGTAGTCCTGATGTTTAACTACAGTCAAACCTGCCCTAACAGCCACCTGGAATCAGCGGCCACCTTCCATATAAAGCCATTCCAAAACCCTTCCGACAGTTTTTCCTATAAATTTTAATTGGATTAAGAGGCCACCTGCATTACGCAACCAGCGGCCACCGAGATCGGGACAAAATGATTAATTAACCTTTCTCAAGCGGTCACATGATTTTGAATTTTGATTACACCCTTTGATTATTGATTTTTAATAAAAAGTAAATTATGAAAAGAAAGAGTGATTAAAATTTATTAAGTTAATTGGTCAATGTTTGGTGGACTAATAAAAAAAAAAAACAAAAACAATGCCGCGGAAATAAACTTTAATGATATCGACTTTACGTGCGTAGGTCTTTCAAATCTCTGACTTTGAACTTGGTGTAGCTACTCCAACAAAACATTTCATTATGAGATTTGTTATTTTGTAGATATTTCACTTCTAAAATTAATGGTGACCCTAATGTAGATGAAATGAGAAGTGGTATCTCTCATATTTATCTGCAATTTCTGTCAAAATGCCAAGTTTCAATTTATTTGATGAATG
Source organism: Arcuatula senhousia (assembly GCA_963971305.1). Classification (NCBI taxonomy): domain Eukaryota; kingdom Metazoa; phylum Mollusca; class Bivalvia; order Mytilida; family Mytilidae; genus Arcuatula; species Arcuatula senhousia. Next base: position 40,141 of record CAXARO010001748.1, read on the forward strand.
CACGCCAAGTTTAAATTTTGTGTGTTTTGCTATTTTTTCTACTTTTTATAGAATTTTTCTGAAATTTTATTACTACCTACGGCCAAAGCGCCTTAACTCTAGGCCATTTAAATTTGGGATACAGTTTAAACCTATTAAGAGGAAAGGGAGAAAAAATTCGACTGACCAGAAATGAAGAAAAAGCACAGGAAGTGAAAATTTTCATTTTTTTAACAAAATTCTGTACTCTGTGCAATTTTTAAAATTTGAAAATAAAAATCATATTTTCCTGTATCTGAAGCAGATACCTATGGTTTTAAGCTGCTTTCATATCGAATAATCGAATAATCGAATTTGACAATTAAGATTTTTAGTTGGAGTAGCTACTTTGTGCAATGCTTTAATTTATCTGTGTTCAGCTTTTATTGTTTACAAAATAACAAGGAATACAACTTTAACGATATTTATCTACTGAAAAATACTATGAAATTTAATATTTTCCGACCGTAAATGGAAATAAAAATTAAAAAAGATCGTCATAGTAAACGGACAATAAATCAACACATTTAATTCTTTCATTTTAATAATTTTAAACATATTTTTTTCTGTTATGCATTACAAAAATCATACGAATAAAACAATCACAATTTATATACAAATCACTAGTACCTTATACATTTTAGATGTGTACGCAGGTTATGCCTGTTTTTCATTAAGCTGGTAGACCAAACAAGTGACCGCATAAACTTAAACCTGGATTAAGAGGCCACCTGTCTTAGGCGGCCAATTTTAGGTTGTCCCAATGGTGGCTGCCTAATACAGGTTTGACTGTATTTATCTTCAGGGTTAATTTAAATTACCTGTATCATTGTGAACTTGTGTTCTCTTTAATACTGCTTCAATGTAGGATTCAAATGACACCATGTCTGATTTTCTGGTCAGTTTTCTAAATAACTTGTTATAATCACAGGACTCTGAAATACAGAAGTACACACTGCAGTTTGTGTTGGAGGGTAGAAGATTTTCAGATTTTTGACAATTTTTCGGAATCCTCTGTTTTTTTCCATCAAAATAAGGCAGATAATTTTGCTCAGTAACCCCTAATTTTCTTTTGTGTAAGTCTGGTCTTCATTACATCATAAATATCTGTTTTGCAAATGTATTTCAAATTGGAATCACTTTTTCACAGGTTTAAACAGCTAAACTATGCTAATGATAAAGCTATGAAAAATCTAGAGAAAACCTTTTCCCGCCAAATTTTGAACTCTTATTATCTTTAAAATGAGCACGGTAACCTATCATTTTTTTTAGCTTATTTTGTAGTTTTAATTATTCACTTATGCTTATGATTAAAGGCCTTAATTGCAAAACTTAATCACTTTCAATGTCACCTTCGAACATCCTTAAGGTGATTAAGACTTTGAAAGTTTTCCCTGCTTTCATCCTCACATTAGTCACTATGGATTCATTATTATTCATGGAGAACAAGTAAATCTGTGAGCTAATGCTCACTAGTGATACCCCCGCTCCCCAAACTATGCCACGCATACAACATGTACAAGTTTAAATAAACGGTAAACAGGAAGTAGTTGACTTACGAACATAAAATCGCTATACAATATATGGGACAAAGCTGTATAAAAAATATCAGACCTCTATCAAATGTAGTTGCTTGGGAAACTGTGACGGAAATTTTTCATTTATGTCCATTATGTGTAAAAAACTTAAGTATTCAGTAAACAGGAAGTAGACTACCTAAGAGCATAAAATAGGTATAAACCATATGGTACTACAGGATAAAGCTGTATACAAAATATCAGACTTCTGTCTCATGTAGTTGCTTAGAAAACTGTGACAGAAGTTTTGTCACAGACTGGCCAATGAACAGACAAACGAACGAACGAACTGACGGACGGACGAACAAGGGTAAAACAGTATACTCCCCTCTTCTTCGAAGCAGGGGTATAACAAACTTTTGTGGTATTCGTATTCAACCACAAAAATAACTAGATACCAGGGAGATGATAGCCATCTCCAAGGGCCCCGCTCCCATAAAAAATTGTGGACCGGCATTAAACTCAAACTTGATCTGTTACTCATCAAGGTTAACTCACATGCCAAAAATCAGTTCATTATCTATAAGCGTTTAGAAAAAAAGTGCGGAAAACTGAAATTTTAATGAATTTTCAAATTCAAAGGGCCATAACTCCCATAAAAATTTGTGGACCGGCACGAAACTCAAACTTGATCTGTAACTCATCAAGGTAAACTCACATATCAAAAATCAGTTCATTATCTATAAGCGTTTAGAAAAAAAGTCCGGAAAACTGAAATTTTAGTAAATTTTCAAAGTTCAAAGGGCCATAACTCCCATAAAAATTTGTGGACCAGCTTGAAACTCAAACTTGATCTGTAACTCATCAAGGTTAACTCACATATCAAAAATCAGTTCATTATCTATAAGCTTTTAGAAAAAAAGTGTGGAAAACTGAAATTTTAATGAATTTTCAAAGTTCAAAGGGCCATAACTCCCATAAAAATTTGTGGACCGGCACAAAACTCAAACTTGATCTGTAACTCATCAAGGTAAACTCACATACCAAAAATCAGTTCATTATCTATAAGCGTTTAGAAAAAATGTCCGGAAAACTGAAATTTTAGTGAATTTTCAAAGTTCAAAGGGCCATAACTCCCATAAAAATTTGTGGACCAGCACGAAACTCAAACTTGATCTGTAACTCATCAAGGTAAACTCACATACCAAAAATCAGTTCATTATCTATAAGTGTTTAGAAAAAAAGTGCGGAAAACTGAAATTTTAATGAATTTTCAAAGTTCAAAGGGCCATAACTCCCATAAAAATTTGTGGACCGGCACGAAACTCAAACTTGAACTGTAACTCATCAAGGTAAACTCACATACCAAAAATCAGTTCATTATCTATAAGCGTTTAGAAAAAAAGTCCGGAAAACTGAATTTGTTACGGACGGACGCACGGACGCACGGACTGATTACTATAGGGCGTCCGCAACAAAGTTGCGGGGCCCTAATAATCCAACGAAGTGTTATTTTTACACTGATTCCCTTTAGCAACATGAAAAAACATGAAATTAAGAATCAAACTGTTCTTTTTTTCTGTAAACCATGAAATTTGATACCAATGTAATAAATGAATCCACAGTTATCATTTTAAACAAGAAACCTGTTGCTTATTTAAAAGTTTCAAATAAATATGTACCTTGTTTGGTAAACAATTCTAATATCCCCCTATAGGCTACATTCCTAACATGATAATCATGATCTTCTTGTGATTGGTTCCCCCATCTAGACCTGGTAATAGAAAATGGATTTGAGGTTTATTTTATCATAAGGGACCGACCATTTAACTTGAAAGGGGGGGGGCCTTGGTTTTTTCCTAAAAAAATATTCTGAAAATTATTTTTGATGTAAAAAATATTTTGGCAGCTGAGGGTAAGAAAAAAAATATTCTGAAGAGGGATTTCTGCTATAAAATATAATGCTGATAATGAAAACAATATTCTGTTGCGACGCCTTTGAAAAATAAATAATTTTGTCTGCTCTCTGCGCGGAAAAAAATTTTCTGATCAAAACAAAAAACCAAGCCCCCCCTTCAAGTTAAATGGTCTGTCCCTAAAGACAAGGTATATTCCGTACAATTTAAAGGGAAAATGTAAACTGTCATGCAGAAATTTTACAAGATTTATACATAAATTAGTTTTAAAATTTGCCAATAAGCTTTTGATTGTGCACAACAACCTGTCAAGTGTCACACAACCTTGCTTGAGACTCAGGCATCTAGTCAGCTTTTTGGCGCCAAATTTCTTTCTTAATTTTTCTCTGATCTTACAATTTTCGGCAAATCTCACGTGAGCAGTTCATCAGAACTTGACAGCTCTGCTTATTGTAACTTCATGAGAAGTTCAAGTACATGTAATTAACTAATGAGGACAAGTATGTCATGTACCCAATAACCCCTCATCATTTTCTTTAAACAAGAGGTTTTTTTCATTTCTAAGCATTTTGAAGCTAAGTTGACCTAACACAACCCTAAACTGAACAAATAATTAAGATCAATTTAATCCGTATCAAGAATCTACTGTAAGAAGCAGAGGTACCAATGGGGTATCTGAATGTCAAAAGGGCAGAGACGAAACCAGCAAACACCAACAAGAACGGGACAAAAACAGACAACATGTAAAACATGGAAACACAAAATAACTGAATATCAATCAACAACGCGAACTCCAGTCCAAATAAGAGTGAACTCAGGTGCTCCGGAAGAGTAAGCAGTTCCTGCTTACTATAGCACACCTGTCGTGTTGCCAACAGTCAAAGCAGCATGTCAAATCGGCAGTAAAGGAAGACCAAACCAAACTCTATGACAAACCAACATCTGTACTCATCTGAGAGATCGAAATAACAAAATAACTGAATATCAATCAACAACGTGAACTCCAGTTGAAACAACATGGAAATTTTGCTTAATTCATGATTACAAAATATCCTTGAAAAATAGCCCGAGGCAAATAGATTATTCTGTATGTGCTAAAAGAAACATGAATTAATCCCCCACGTGTAAAATTCACTTGACAAAAATATGAAAATAACACCCAGCAAACATTTCCGTAATAGTTATTACATGAGGACGCGGTGTGTCAGTAAAAGATCATCCCGACGGCCGGAGGCCGGAGGGGGTGATCTTACTGACACACCAAGTCCGAATGTAATAACTATTTTACATCCCAGCCTTCAAAATATGTCATGTAAAATTTAAATACAAACATTAGAATACATTCTGTGCATTTAGAATCAAATAGAAAACATTTTATAATATATATTATAGAGTATCCTTATTGGGCCCCTTCAATATTCTTTATGTACTTTTTTTTAGTTTCGGTTTAGTGGTCTAGTGGATATGAAGGTAGACTTGGAACAGTGAGATCCGATGTTCAAACCCCGGTGGAAACTATGTTATTTTTCAATCTTCAAAAAAACTTTGTTGTTGATTTTATAATTTTCCAATGTTCAACTTAGTGAACATTTCTCAAAAAACGTGCTTTGAAAAACAAAAGAAAAGGAACAATAGAGTTGAAAAAGTAGAACAGGGTATTCCGAGGGATGATCCGGCTCAGATCACCCCTGTTACAACAAAGGAGCTGGGATGTAAACGTTTTTAGTACCTTGTTTCTTGGGCGGCTAATCTCATTCCATAGAGACTTAGGCTATAGGTAGAACTCATCACTGACTTTAAAGTTGAACTGATTGGAAAATTGTCAAAACAATTACTTGTCTCTAAAAAATAGTATAAAATAAAGTTAAAATCCAAATGTATAAAATGAGCACATTGAGATTTTATGATGTTTTAGATGTACATGGTCCACAAATGTTTCAATGGCGGAGGAAAATAGAGAACCCAGATTTTTTACCTTGTACATGTTGTAAATTTTTTATAAAATATTCAGTCATATCAAAAGGTATTAAGTTTACTCAGTCCTTATTCATGTTATTGTACAATATATCTGGGGTATTAAATATTTTTGTGGTTTTTATGAGTTATTCAGACATAAGAAGTCATGAATCTTCAATTCCATGAATGATCATAAAGATTTTTACCAAACAATGACATGAATGAATAAAAATGTTGAAAACCATGAATACAAGTATAAACATTTTAAAAATGAAAGAACCTTAGTGAGCATGCTCACATACCACATGTTCTGCTATATGTAGCTACTCCAACTAAATAATTTAAATGTCAAATTCATTCATGAAAGAAACTTAAAACGAAAGGTATCTGCTTCAGATACAGGAAAATATAATTTTTATTTTAAAAAATTCAAAATTGCACGGAGTACAGAATTGTTAAAAAAATGAAAATTTTCACTTCCTGTGCTTTTTTTCATATCCTTTGATAAACTTTATCTTTTGATAAACTCTCAAAAGATATTTCTCACTATAGTAAATTTGGCCATGTTATGGTACAAGGAGATTTCAACGCATATACAGGTACAAAACCAGATTTTATAGTAAATGATAACTCCAATTGTAAGATTGTTGAAGATGATCAATATTTAGAAGATCATTTCATGCCAAGAAATAATAAAGACTCTAAATTTTTAAATAATAGTGGAAAACTTTTACTAAATTTATGTAAAGAGTCAAGTCTACGGATTTTAAATGGTCGCAAAATAGGTGACTGTCTAGGTAATTTCACTTGTATTACATACAATGGGTGTAGTGTAGTAGATTATATTTTAGTGTCACAAGATTTGTTTAATAGTATTGGTTACTTTGAGGTACATGATTTTACTGCTCTTTCAAACCATTGTGCCATAAGTTGTACAATATTTGCTTCTTTTGGTACTAGAAGCAAGGAATATCAATGTCCACTGGATCCCCTCCCAGGAAAATTTTTGTGGACTCCAGAGGCTATTGAAAAATATAAACAAAACATTAATAGTGAAATAAATTGTAAACAGATGCAAGATTTCATAGGTGCATCATTTATCGACACTGATACTGCTGTAAATAACTTGAGTTCTATTTTATTAGACTGTGCAAAACAGTCTGCTAAATTGATAACAAAACCACTAAGCAGTAAAACTATAAAACCTAAGGCCAAACCCTGGACATCTGAAAACTGTAAAGATCTATATAATTCTGTTAAAAACTATCAAAAACTTGTTGGAAAATATCCTGAAAATGCTGAATACAGGAAGAAATTTTATTCATTAAGGTCAAAATTAAGGCGTCTAAATAAATATGAAGAGAAACTGCACAAAAAGAAAATATGTACAGAGTTAGCGGACACAGATGATAAGAACCCAAAATCTTTTTGGAATCTCTTAAATAAACTGGATAGAAAATCCAAATCAGAAAATATAAAACTTCCATGTGAGTCTTTTGTTAATTTCTATAAAAGACTCAACAAAAAGGATGATAACAATAACCAATTTCAAAAAAACATTATTAATAATTTCAAAAGTTTATTTCAAAACTTGAAGTCTGAAACAAGTTCAACAAAATATGATGAGGAAATATCACTGGATGAGATAAGGGAGGCTATTACCTCTCTTCGCAATGGGAAGTCCTCATCCTCTGATATGATTTCAAATGAAATGCTAAAGAATGGTGTTCCAGTCCTGTTAAAACCACTTCATAAACTTTTTAATATTGTCTTAAAAAGTGGCACATTTCCAAAAATATGGAATGAAAGCCACTTAGTACTTATCCATAAAAAGGGGGACAAGTTTGACCCCGGAAACTATAGAGGTATCTCCATTACTTCAAATTTAGGCAAACTGTTTAACAAAATAATATTAGGCAGGGTTTTAAAATTTATTGATGATAATCAACTTATTAGCAACCATCAAATTGGGTTCAAAGAGAACCACCGAACATCTGATCATATTTTTACATTAAAATCAATTATCGATACAAAAAAACTTAAGCATAAAAAAGTTTTTGCTGCTTTCATTGATTTGCGGAAAGCATTTGACACTGTTTGGAGGACAGGTCTTTTTTATAAGATTCTTCAGAAAAATTTTCCTCCTAAAATTTCTAGGATTCTTATTTCAATGTATACTGATACATTATATCGAATAAAATTTGGAAACGGTTTAAGTCAAAGCTGTATATCTGAACGTGGGGTTAAGCAAGGAGATGTGCTGAGCCCTATTCTGTTTAATTTCTTTATAAATGATTTGGTTAATCATTTAAATCAGCCCAATACTGATCCAGTGGTCATTGGTAACTCCTCTTTTAATATACTCCTATATGCTGATGACATTGTTTTATTGTCAGAAAGTGATTTAGGTTTACAAAATTGTCTGAATAATTTAGAGTCCTACTGCAAATCATGGAAACTTGAAGTAAATACAGAAAAATCAAAAGTATTAGTATTTAACTCAAATGGTAAAACATTCAAAAATGCATTCAATTTTAATAATTCTGTAATTGAGACTGTAACTGAATATACTTATTTGGGAATATCTATGAAATATAATGGTAATTTTAATGCTGCAATCGATATTTTAATCGATAAAGCAAGGAAAGCATATTTTAAGATTAAAAAATGTGTTGGTCTCAATAATCCCTGTAGACTCCTAGAAAAACTATTTGACTCTCTTGTTTCTCCTATTTTACTTTATTGTTGTGAAATTTGGGGCATAGATTTTTCTCTTAAAAATGATACATCAAATTTTATTGAAAAGTTCCATATCAAATTCATTAAAGAAATTCTTGGAGTTCATTGTAAAACTTCTAATGATGCGTGTCGAGCAGAATTAGCTAGATTACCCATCACAAGTAAAATAAGCTCTGCAATTTTAGGATTTTATAATCATTTAATTAATAATATAAACAGTCTAGCATACGACATTTATAACCTCACAAAAAATACAAACCCATGGATCAAGAAAGTCCACAATATTTTAAACTCACTGGGTTTTAGTTATTTGAACAGTAATAATTTTATGCTCAAAGCAAATTTAAATCAAGTCAAGCAAAGAATTAAAGATATGTGCCAACAAACACAAAATTCAAATTTAAAGAATAATGCCAAACTAAATTTCTTTTTGGGAGTCTACGAAAGTGGGGAGAGACCAGCTTATGTTGATGAACTGACCAATGTATTGGATAGGGCCATGATTTGCAGACTTAGGACAAGCTCTCATCAGTTAATGATTGAAAAAGGGAGACATCTTCAAATACCTTCAGAACAAAGAATATGTCCAATATGTAATATCTCTGTTGAAGATGAATTTCATTTTCTTTTTTATTGCAATTTTTATAAGACACAGAGAGATGATTTTAGTAACAAAATAAGTTCCATATACAAACAATACAATTTTATGAGCAACAATGAAAAAGTAAAACTTCTACTCAATAACAAGTTTTCATTTGTACTGAAGATGTCTTCCAACTTTATATCAAACTGTTTAGAAATAAGAAACCACAAATTAATATAAAACCAATATATATTTACATTGTAAATTGTCTAAATTTCATCATCATTGTGTTTATTATACTTTATTATATATATACTTCTATTATCCATTGTGCCTAAACCAATTATTGTAATTGAGTTCGAGCAATAAATAAATTGAAATATCCGGTCAGTCGAAGTTTTTCTCCCTTTCCTCACAATGGATTTAAACTGTATCCCGAAATTAAATGGCATAGAGTTACTGCGCTTTGGTCGTTGTTAGCAATAAAAATTCAGAAAAATTCTTTAAAAAGTAGAGAAAATAGCAAAACACACAAAATTTAAATTTGGCGTGCATCAACGTGCATTCATCAAATAATTTGAAACTTGGTATTTTGACAGAAATAGCACAAATAAACACGAGGAATACCACTTCTCATTTCATCTATGTTAGGGTCACCATTAATTTTAACTGTGAAATATCTACAAAATAACAAATCTCTTAATGAAATGTATTGTTGGAGTAGCTACTATATGTATTGGACTATAAAAATTAACCTTGAGCTCTTAAACTTTTGCAAATTAAAAGTTTGTGGTAAAATATATAGTTACATATGTTATACTTTTTGAAAACCAAGTTTCCTTAAATTCTGTTCAGTAGTTTAATAGGAGTTTTGTTCATAAACTGTTATAAGGATTTTCTGCAAATATCTAACATGTCTAAGTCTAAAGGGCCATTACTCACAAAAATTTGCAAATAAAAAAATTCCTGGTAATATGCACAACTACATATGGTGTACCTCTTGCAAACCAAGTTTCATTAAATTCTGTTCAGTAGTAAAAGAGGAGTTGCGTTCACAAACTAAAATCAGGATTTTCTGAAAATTTAAAGTCCAAAGAGCCATAACTCCCACAAAAATTTGTGGATAAAAAATTCCTGGTAACAAGCACAACTACATATAGTGTACTTCTTGCATACAAAGTTTCATTAAATTCTGTTCAGTATAGTTTAAGAGGAGTTGTATTCACAAACTTTGATCACAGATGGACAGACGGATGGACTGATGGACCAGGCAAAAACATACCCTTCACATCTTCGTTGTGTGGGGTATAATAAGTAGAAACTTCACCTACCATCATATCTCATCCTATGATAGCAACAGCTGACACAACATAGTCCCGATATAAAATTTAGGTCACGGTAGAAGTTCATCATTGTTGGTGTAAGGTCACCACAACAGTGTAATCCTATCATCAAAACGCAGGGAGTTCTGGTATTGTTGCCATGGGAACTATTTGATGCTTGGTTTCCATGGCAACTGTTTTTGTCATTGCAAGTACAATTTCTTTCAATACCACAGCCATTAGCATGGTTGCCTTGTCTTGTTGAATAACCAATATCAAAATTATAACTAGAACAAAATGTACAATGTTTATCTGAATTTTCAAAGCTATCAGACCCTGTTGCTTCAAGTTCTTTTTCAGTTTCTGAAAGATCTGTATTGGACTCTTTATCTCTTAGAGTTAAACATTTTGCACAACTTTCACAAGAAAACACTTGTTCTTCCCTTAAAACATCTTTGTTTGTGTCTTTTTCGTGTTTCAAAATGGTCTGTGTGTTGTTCTGTACAGAATTGCACAAGCAATTATCACCATCACCCTGATCATGAAAATTTTCACTCACATCATCTCGTGATGATAAATCATTTCTTTCCTTTCCAACACATCCATGTTCATGACAAGATGTTTTTGATTCAGTAGGTGCTGTGCATGTTTTACACTGAATTTTTGAAGATAGCTGATTCCATGCTTCAAAAATGACCTTTCTAAAGTTGTCCCTACTTTCTACCGTATTTTCTAATTCCAAGGTAACATTGATCATTTTACCTGAAGTTAAATGAGGAAATTAAATTTAAAGATAAGATAAAATTTTGAAAATGTTGAAGAAATGAACACATCATCAATAAGCTGGATCTGCAAGTTACAGGCATTTAATCGATTCGAATTGCAAGGTCCCCAGCTCTGGACTTAACTTCTATGTTTAAAGGGGCATAACTCCCACAATACTTGTTGAACAAAACTGAATTTCAAACTTTACCCAGGTATGTATACTCCAACATACATGTATGCATAAATTTCATAAAATTTTCCGAGAATTATAGGCATACAAGAGGCTCCCAGAAGCCTTAATCGCTCACCTGGTCTTGGGTCAACCCTAAACATGTAAACACTTTTCTAGAGCTAAATGAGCTGAACATTTAAGCAAGCAACAGCTTTTCTCTATCAACTATAGTTTCATTCTATAGGCCAAAAACATGAAAAAACGTTATTTAAGGGGCCATAACCCCTATAAGGGGTCATCTGACAACTTTGACCCAAAGAAAACTTTTGTAGAGCTAAATGAACTAAACATTTAAGCAAGCAACAGCTTTTCTCTATCTGCTATAGTTTTCATTCACTAAGCCAAAAACATGAAAAAATGTCATTTTAGTGGCCGTTACCTCTATAAGGGGTCACCTGACAACTTTGACCCTATGAAGACTTTTGTATAGCCAAATGAACTAAACATTTAAGCAAGCAACAGCTTTTCTCTATCTGCTATAGTTTTCATTCTATAGGCCAAAAACATGAAAAAACGTCATTTTACGGGGCGTAACCCCTATTAGGGGTCATCTGACAACTTCGATCCTATGGAGACTTTTGTAGAGCTAAATGAGCTGAACATTTAAGCAAGCAACAGCTTCTCTCTATCTGCTATAGTTTTCATTCCATAGGCCAAAATTATGAAAAAACGTTATTTTAGGGGCTGTAACCCCTATAAGGATTCATCTGACAACTTCAACCCTATGGAGACTTTTGTAGAGCTAAATGAGCTGAACATTTAAGCAAGCAACAACTTTTCTCTATCTGTAATAGTTTTCATTCTATAGCCCAAAAACATGAAAAAATGCTATTTTTCACCTTTAAGGGGCCGTAACTCCTATAAGGGGTCAGCTGACAACTTCGACTCAATGGAGACTTTTGTAGAGCTTTTGATGCTGAAGAAGTAGAGTGCCATCAGATTTCATCTATCTCTTATACTTTTTGATTTACAAGCCAAAAACAGTAGTCTGACCCCCCCTAGTCTATTTTTAGAAACAGCAGCCATGTTGTTTGGACGGCGGTCACCATTTGTGCAATCTTGGTAGAGGACATCCCATAGATGAAGTGTGCAAAGTTTCAAAGCAATCCCTTCATTCGTTTCGGAGGAGAAGATTTTCAAAGAAAAGTTAACGACGACGACGGACGACGACGGACGACGATGACGGACGCCAAGTGATGGCAATAGCTCACCTGGACCTTCGGTCCAGGTGAGCTAAAAATGAATTCATCATTCTAAGTCTTAGCCCACAAAGTACAATTGTAAATCATACCATTTGTTACTTTTCTTTTATCAGCTGATGATGAGTGTGACTGTTTACCCTCTACTCCTATGATGGGATGTCCATACAACTCATTGAGGGTCTGACCTAGATATCCCTGAAAAAATATAAAAACTATCATTAATTCTGTGGTTTCTCTATTTTCTGTACATGTATCAATTTTCGTGGATTTCAAGGGTTATGCTGACCTGTCAAATTTGATTCCCCCAAGAAAAGGAAATAGAACATTGCTATATATACTGTAGACTTAAGAACCACAGATCTAAGAACCAATGATTTTAGACTTCTTCATCAGTTTACAAAAACTTAAGCCATGAAAATAACTTATTCCATAGTACATAAATATTCCTGTTCTGTATCCACAAGTATTATCAGCAGTTTTTCAAAACAATTAAAAAAAATCTTATCAAACAGTTTTATTCAAACTTGCTCAAAATAGTAATGATAAAATCATAACATATAAATTTGTGTTTTGTTTGTTTGTTTGATGAATTGTATTACAATTTAACAAAAAGTGTCGCTATAATAAATGAATTACTTACTTACTTATTTGCATTACTAACATCAGTTAAGACCTATAGTCATCAATCAAGACCCCTTTTTAAAGGTCAAAGAGACATAACTTCCACAAAAATAGTTGAAAAGTACTGAAATTTTAATTTGCATAAGGAATAAATATTTTAAAATATTATGTAAAAATTTCATTAGCATCCGTTATGATTGTATGGCATGTATAACTAATTTTGTGGAAGTTTTGTTCCTTAGACCTAATCATATATCAAGCACTGACTACTCATCCTGCTATTAGGGACCTTATAATATTAAAAACGAAAGAATATGGAATATAAGCAGATGTATGGCATGTCTATGTCTTGTGGCGGGGAAACATACAAAGATGTCAATGATCTGTACTACTTCATCAAAAATAATGAAAAGTTACCAGTCCAGAGCCAATATCAACTATGACATTACTTCCTGTTTTAAGGACAAGGTCATGTACCAAGGCAGCCATTCTGGACACCTCATGCTGTTTCTTTGGATTCATGCCTTTTTTCAATTGTTGATCCAGCTGTTTGAGTGAGCCTTGGGCTTCTTCCTCTCTTTTAATACAGATAGATTCAGCTGTTGAGAAAAAATCTTTCAAACTTTCTGGCCAGTCACACTAATAAAGAAATAGAAATAGGTCACACAGAAATGGACAGATTTCATTTAAAAGGAAGTAGAAGAGAAACTAGGGATGGCAAACTGTTCAAAATATACTAACCGGTTAATCGTTAGATCTTCCGACCAATTACTGGTTAACCGGGGGGATACAAAGTTTCAAAGTTTTATTAATAAAGAAAGCCAAAATTTGGACATCAAGCATTATACGTGTAAATACATGAGGTTAAGGCAATGAGACAACATAACTTGCGGGAAAAAAAAATTATTTTGGATAGTGATTTAGTCTTCCCATTAATTCAAGTCCAAAAATGAACAATTGGCGTTTATAAGCTTTGAATCGGAGTAAATTAAGTTTGAATAGAGGAAAAACTGTATGCCTATTACATGTGTAATAAGTTTTTTAAAAGGTAACTTTCAACTCACAATGGAAAGACGCAAAGGAGTACCAATATGGCAAATAAATATCGTAAGCCCAAGAAGGTAATGTCAAATTTAATAGACCCATAGACGAGAGAAAAAAAAAACAGTGAAAAACAAAACAGTTTTAACAAACCAAAAATCAATTAATCTGCAATTAGCAATCGCTTAGTAATCTTTAATATTTTTATTACTATTAGTGATCGTTTGTATAAACAATTTTGCCCATACTTATTCCAGGGGTTGAAGTAATCATCGCTAATTATCTATTTCAATTAAATTTCTTTGTGTTACTGATTATCAATTAAGTCCTTTAAATTAAGTTTTAAATGTACAATGAAAAAGTAACAAAAAAAAAGTTTTCTTTTTGTTTTAACAATTAATCGATTACTGAAATTTGTAACCGGTTACGAGTTTTCCGACCGAATAACCGGTTAACCGGTTAATCGTTGCCATCCCTAAGAGAAACATACCAAAAATTGAATTCCATGTTATTGAACCTCTTTCTGACGCTGCATACCTAATATTAAGAGACTTTGATCAGCCATTGCTGAGCAAACTGACTAACTGTCATGACTGTATCAAAAATATTGTATTATATGTTCCTGAAGGGAGTCATAATGGTAGAAATGTCAACTATTTAGTTGTACTATAAGCTGAATTTCCTTCAATGTCTGGTTTTTCATGTTTGTTTTCCCAAACTTTCAGCGTCTTTTAAATGCTTATCTATTTGAAAATTTAGAACGTCATTAAGCGCACATGGGACCTGGAACTGGCTGAAGAAAAGCTATTATTTCTTTTTTTTTTTTTCGAATACAAATTGTTTCAATTCATAAACATTTTAAAATTTCGGTATATAGCATGAAAATTATTTAAAGGTATGTTGTATTGTAATTCTGGAGCGTCACAGGTTAAACCTGTCTGACATATTAAAGTCATTAACATGAGCTACTGGAGGTCCAGGACTTATGTAAATAAAATTTCAAAGGTCCTAAATCGAAAATTAACCCAGACCTCAGACAAGTGTTCATTTTAACCATGCATTTGAATCAATTTGCAAAAATAAACAACCAACAAATTGATGATAGCAATTCATTTTTTTTATGTTGTCTGTTTCTTTCATGTTTACGCATGGTTTTGCCTTATGGACTTTGAAAGCTGGACTGAAAGTTTAAGTCTATATTTTTTCAACTTTTATGGACTTGTGGGACTTTTATAGCTGGCTATATTTACCTACCTTTTTATAACCATATGGTATCTGATTAAGTTCTTCATATGTCAGGTTCAATAAAGTGGGAATCCACTAAAAAATAAAGAAATATCTGTGTCAAAGATCTAGACAATGACATAAAAGGTCCAAATTAAAAACAAAACAAAACAGGAAGTAGGTATTATAAGTGCAGATCTACCAACTTTTGAAAGTTTAAAATCAGGTTTTTAAGTATTTCTGTGATCTTTCCTATTTTATTCATTATAAAATTACGAGAAAAAAATCGGGAAACTTGGCAGCCATTTAAGTGCAGACCTGAAATTGTATTCCACAGAAGTGGAATTTGAGCTGCTTGAAAGTAAGCAAAAAGCTATCTTACTTCATGTAACTTTTAACCTAAAAGAGCCCTTTATCTTGAAAACACTAGTTAGAGGAAAAGTTAATAGCATTGCAGAATTTCAGATCAATTATCTTAGAGTTATCTCCCTTATACTGTTTTCTATTTATTTTAACTAAAGTTTTTTTAAAGCTTTGTTACTTTGCGTACGTAATCTTTAGAGCATTTTCTATCCTAACAAGTTTCAACAATTTTACGTACCAGGAACATGTAGACCATGTTGTACACTAGATACATGAAATAAAAAACTTTAGCATTAGAGATCAGGTGAGCAATTCAGGCCCTAAAGAGCCTATAATTTTATCTACAGCCAATGAGCAAGACAATGAACTGCATCCATGTGTAATAGTCACATTGAAGGCTGTTCAAATTTTCGGTTTGTATCAGGTTCACTTATTCCTAACATCTAATTACCTTCTATTACTTAAGAAAACCATGATGGATTTGAGTAAATATATATATTTTATCTATTCATAAATCAATACATTTATATACCTCACGTGGAACTTCTTCCCAAATTCTATCCATGAAGAAATCTGTGAGTTTGAAATCATATATCCACTTGTAGTTATGTAAAAATTGTACCATTTTCTTTAGGTCGACAGTTGACTCCATGTTGCTGTTGATCTAAAATAAAAACAGGCAAAAAATCAACAAGAGAATAACCTTGATCACCATGTTTAACTCAGTTAATAATACGGTAACAGAGAAGAGTAGTTTAGAAGAAGGCTGAGTACAGGGAGTATCAAACATGCAGGGCTGTCAAGTTTTGATGAGCAGCTCGAGTGAGATTTGCCCACAAATTGAAAGACTAAAGAAAAATTAAAATAGAAATTTGCAGCCAAATTGGGAACTAGATGCACATGTCTTGTGCGACTTGCAGTAAGTAAGTAAGTAAGTAATTTTATTGATATAAAGACCAAAAATTGATCTATCATCAAAATACAAATACAAAATAACAAAACAAGTGTTCATATGAACATAAAATACAGGCATATTTAATATAAACATATTATATATAAGCGAGCAATTTTTGATTATAATAAGACACCCATTTTAGTAGTTATGCTTTATTCCAGCTGAGGACTAGAACCTGAATAGAGTTATCTATCTTTGACCCAACTTATTGATATTCTTAAAAGGACACAAATAGTTATTAATCAATATTTTTCTTTTAACTTTAGATTGCAATTATACATATTGTTTACTCCAGTAATAATAACTTTACATATATATCTAAATCGTTGCTTGTAAGAAGAAATAAAAACTGTTTCTCCGTAGATAACTTTGAAAAAGAAGGTAATATTTCAGAAATACTACAAA
Organism: Arcuatula senhousia; assembly: GCA_963971305.1. Taxonomy (NCBI): domain Eukaryota; kingdom Metazoa; phylum Mollusca; class Bivalvia; order Mytilida; family Mytilidae; genus Arcuatula; species Arcuatula senhousia. Next base: position 57,000 of record CAXARO010001748.1, read on the forward strand.
AAAGGTCTTTACGTTGACTTTGTAATCTTGAACAATACATTAAAAAGTGAAACTCATCCTCAATACCATCATGACATAACTCACATACCCTTTCTTCTACTGCTAAATTTTTATGTCTTCCTTTTTCAATATTCAAATTACTATTACTAATACGAATTCTAATATAATTTGAAAGTACACGCTTATTAACATCAGTATATAAATATTTTTCCCTTTCGAAATCCTTTTTGAACTTTCGATATGTTCTTAACTTATTGCCACCAACTGATCTTCTATCATCAAACATCATTTTAAGCCAATGACTCTGAAACCTGTTCTTTAACTTGTCAAATATGGCATTCAGGGTTTTCTTAATAGAGAAAGTTCCCTGGTTTTCCCAAACATGGTTAAAACCAATAAAACTCAAGAATAATTTAAATTTATCAAATAAACTGTTCCCAGCTGATATATTATCTTCATAAGCTTTAGAAATTATGTCAGTATTTTTTGCCTTTAAAATGTGAAACCAATATTCAACACTAGATTTCAGTGCATTTATAGCCAATGGGTACAGTCCCAACTCACCAAAAACTGCTAAATTAGAAGCTGACTTATGAATTCCCAGTATGTATTTTGAAAATTGAAGTTGTATTTTGGTTGGGATGAATTGATCATAGTTATGTTCAAAATCCATAAAATGTTTACCTTTCAATATCTGAGGTATAGTCCATATTTCACTACAGTACAATAAAATAGGTTTCACACATGTATCAAATAGTTTCATGTGTAGTGGAATATTACTTTTTTCTGAAAAAATAGCTTTGCTAATACAAAACATGGCCTTCTTGGCTTTCTTAGATAAATAACAAATGGCATCAACAAAAGAACCAGATGGCTTTAAAATAATACCAAGATATTTATACTGCTTTACTAGATCTAAAAGTTGGTTATTGTAATAAAATGAATATCCTTTAAGCATTTTACCAGATTTGTTAAAAATAATAACTTTTGTTTTGTTTATATTCACTTCAAGATTCCATTTATCACAAAAAGATTTCAATTTATCTAAAGAGTTTTGTAAACCATTAGATGACTCAGACAATAACACAATATCATCTGCATACAATAAACATGGTATAGATTTTCCATTCAACAATACAGGTTCACAGTCAATTCCAAATTCACAAATTAAATCATTAATGTAAAGGGAAAATAATGTAGGACTTAGAATACAACCTTGTTTAACACCAATATTGGTTTCAAAATTATCAGTTAACCCATCATTAAGTGATACACAAAATGTTACATTTTTGTACATATTTACTAGAACATTAAAAAAGTTACCACGAATGTTCAACTGAGATAATTTAAAAAGTAAAGCACTGCGATTGACCGTGTCAAAGGCTTTCTTCAAGTCAATGAAAGAAGCAAAGATGCATTTCTTTCTCTTGAAATATTTATCTATTAATGTTTTTAGAGTAAAAATATGATCACTAGTTCTCATTTCCTTTCTGAAACCTTTTTGTTCACTACAAATTATATCATTCTTTTCCAGAAAAACTTCTAACCTATTAAATAAAATTTTAGTAAATAGTTTACTGAGACAGCTGGATAAAGCAATTCCTCTGTAACAAGAAGGGTCATTCATGTCACCTCCTTTGAATAATGGTTTAATAATATTTTCTCTCCATATTGAAGGATAAGTACCTGTTTTCAATATAATATTGAAAATTTCTACATACAATTTTGAAAAAATACCTGATGATGCCTTGATCATCTCATTACTTATACCATCTAAACCTGTCGACTTATTATTTTTAAGCGATTTCACCGCTTTTACTAGTTCCTCAGCTGAAATATCCCCATTCAACACTTCATTGTTATTACTCAAACACTCTTTTACATCACTGGCAGAGTAGCAAGTTGTGTAATTTTTATTCATTAAATTTTTGAAATATATAGACCAATCTTGAGAGGCAATATTACAACTTGGATCGTCTCTTTTATCTTTGAGAGAATTAACTAATTTCCAAAATTCATTCGGATTTTTTTCAGATGCATCCATCATACAGTTTAAAAGTTTTGATTTATGAATCCTGTGTTTTTTTCTAATCAGACGATTATATTGTTTCTTTTCAAAATGTACTTTATGTCTTAAATTGATATCCCAAGGTGACTTGGAAAGTTTTCTAGCCAGACTTTTAATATTTCTTAATTTAACTTCACATTCATTATCATGCCACGGTTTATTTGGCTTCTTTTTTCTAGACATGTTTTTAGACTTTAGATTAAGTCTAGGTACAACAGTTGCATTTTTAAGCAATTCTGAGAAATTTTCCACTACTCCATAATTATTCTAGCTCGGGTGATTTGTCTAAGTGTAATTTATGATTTACACTATTTTTTTCTTTACATAATGTTATTTTTTCATTAATATCTTTTGTATCCAATTTATTTAAATTTAAAACAAACTGCTCCTCTGCCAGTTCATGCATGACACTTGACAGGTCTTTACATGCCAACCCTACTGAGACTAAAATAGGTAAAGGGAAAATGGTTTTGCACATACATGAAAATGTAAAAAAAAGTTGTTAGAGGCCAAGATTTACTGACATTAATGGGCATATGGATAAAGACAAGAGATTTTAACATTTTTCCATTATGACAGTCAACCATGGGCTGCATGTGTCCAGGGCAATTGACTATCCATATTGGGTCTACAACGTACAGGGTTTAATATGTTGGGGTTGTATCATGCTGTGCTCTGCAAAGCTTTTTATTCTTATTCATCTGAATATTTGACAGTGGTGAAAGTTGGATGTTTTTAGATCCCCAAAGACCTTTAGTAGGAAGCAATTAACATGATTAAGACATCAAATTTTTTTAAATTTTATGGCTTCTGGTCGGATGTTGAAGACTGCTTGCTGTTTAAACCATTGTGATTTTTTTAAATTGCTCTCCCTTTATCATGTTATGTTGATTGTGTTGCCCACACTTATTCCACATGTCTTCAGAGTGTATAATTTATTTGGACAACGTACAGGGGGGGGGGTAAGGGGGGTCCTGATCACGGTTCCAGGATTTCACAGTTCACCATGTTCACAGGAAATAAGCAAAAAATTCCAAAATCACGATTCAAATGGACTCTCACGCGTTACCCCATCGGCCCCCTCTGTACAAAAAACTTATTTGTACGTTGTATTTTTTGTATTTTGTATTTTTGTACAGTGGACCCTAGTAGATTATTTAAGGTGTGGAGCCAGTGATAGGGTCAGAGGCAATATTAGGACAGTAAAGGAAGACACGATATGGGAGCTGGAGAGGAGATTGCTCAGACATGTGACGTCAGATGGATACTCACTTATACACTGGTGACTTAAAAGTCTGGATCTCCTAGTCATTCTCCAAATATCAATTTCTATCTCTTGATATCCTAGTCAATGTCCCAATTTAAAATATTACTTCTAATTTTTTAGAACTATATTTTATATTTGGATATTCCTTTTATTTCTTGATTTGACGTGTTTTAAATCAGAACCTAAAATTTTATATTCGGATCTGACAATTAAATTCGAATCCGCTGATTAAATTAGAATTCAGGCCAGTATTAGAATTGACCCTTATAAAATTAGGACTTGTCGCCGATTAAATCCACTGATGTCGTGTTTTAAATTGAGTGAAGTCGTGCATTAAATCGAGTGGTGTCGTGTATTCTATTAGTGGTGTCGTGTATTAAATTAGAAGTGTCGTGTTTTAAATTAGAAGTGTCGTGTTTTAAATAAGTTGTGTCGTTTGTTATATATTTATTTACTCACTATATATATTTAAAAAAAAAGTTTTTATAATAAGTCTTAAAAATGAACCTACAAATGTAAATCAGATGTTAAATGTGTGCAAAATAAATCGGTCCGTTAAAAAAAATCGAATGACGACCGGATCGAATTATTTTGCACACATTCGACATCTGATTTTTGTTCATTTTTTATCAGACTTATAAAAACATTTTTAAAATATATATGGAATATAAACAAATTAATTGATTCATATAATCAACGACACAACTAGTTTAAAACCCGACACTTTTAATTTAAATTTCAAATCATTTTCGGGTGTTTTATAAAAATAACACTTAAAAAGTTATAACTTATCATAAGATGTGTTATTCTCTTGCTTACATCGTCACTGGGTTGAAAATGAATCGAGCTGGCATATTCATTAACTTCGAAATATTTTTTGTCATCTTATCAATAAGAAAAAAAATAATGGACCCATCATGTTGATAGACCTGTTTCTTACAAATTCTAAAGTTCAGTAGATAGCTGAAGGTTTAATCAAAAGGCTTTACAACTATTTTGGTACTTTTTTGAAAGCGTTTCATTCTGCATACATAATTAGCGTGTTTTCAGGCGTATTATTTCAGCGTAAAACTTACGATAAATTGTGTTGTGGAGTAGTTTATTTCATAGTTTCCAAATGAAATTGGTTGAACATACACAGAACAAAGATGGCAATATGTATTTGAACCTGATGCAACGTTTTTTTTAATATGTTTGCCTACCTTCACGGGGCAAAGATGCTTACGAGTATACGCGACCACAGCCGTAGCGTATTGAAACTATGTGTTTTTTGCGGAAACGGCAGTCCCCTGTCGAACATGATTATCCTGCAGAAGCCCTGTTTATCTTTCCGGGTGCAAAGAATTTCCCATTTCCTACGAAGAATTTTAAGCCATGTAAGCAGCGTGCCTTTTTGTACCTGTCATAATATGTTAACATCCTCTCTCTCCTTTGTTTTAGATTAAAATTATAGGTTTAAATTAAAACTAAATTTAGTTTAATTATCTCAGGTTAATTGAAAGTCGAATAAATAAATTTTACTTTTTGTTCTTTTTGTTTCATTCGTAAATAATATGGTGCGCGATATTTGTGTCTCCCATAGTAGCATGAAGCCGGGAATATAAGTAATACAGATACAACTTTTTGAAAAACAAGTGAATATGTTTTGATAGTGTAACCTGTGTTTTTTCTTCTTCGTAATTTAATTATTGATATGAATTAAGCATAAATATACCAACATAAATAATCAAAGAAATTTCCGAAAATGTAGAGGCCATGCTGAAATCGGCTTTTTTCAAGATGACTAAAAGTGCAATCTAATCTAGATATAAAACCAAAGGTATGGAGTTGAAAGTAAAAAACTCTCATGTCAGGGATGTTCCTGATTAGCTCACCTGGTCCGTAGGTCCATAAGGGTCTCTTCTAAATACAAATGACAACAAAGTTCCAGACAATAAATTTTGCTACGCCTGACGCGCGTTTCGTCTATTCAAGACTCATCAGAGGCGCTCTACCAAAAATATTGAAAATGCCAAACACTGTATGAATATGAAGAGCATAGAACAGTATAACCAAAAATACCAAACTGGAGAACCAAATTATTACTAAGATATTCAACCTATGTCTGGGGTAGGAAGAACCTTAGGGTTTAGACAATTTTGAAATTTAGACGGATAATTTAAAGCTTTGATGTATTCTCCAACTCAAAAGTGTTGGTGCCGGAGCGGGCTAACCTCGGGGAATTTAAACTCCACCAGCAGTGCTAACCTTCACGTGTGTTCGAAATACAAATGACAACAAAGTTCCAGACAATAGGTCTTCTGACAATTTAATTTATTATTATAGAGACTTTTGTAGTGCTTGATGAACTGAAGGTTTAAGCAAGCAACAGCATTTTGCTTATCAGCAATGAAAACGCTATTTTTTGGCTTTAAAGGGCCATGACTAATATAAGGGGTCATCTGACAACTTCGACTTTAAAAAGATTTTAGTAAAACTTTAGTCTCGATCATTCAGACGCTTTTAATGGCTGCGCCATATATTTATATATAGACTGGGTTCGAGGCTAGTAAAACTTTTGATTCCGAAAAGACCTTATAGATCCTTCGGATTTTTTCCATCTGTTAAAGTTGCTGAGTTATAAGCCATTGTAAATGATTTTACCCTATGTTCTATTTTTAGTTACAACGGTCATGATTTTTTTATCGAATCATTTCAATATATCCTCCGGAATTGGAGATTAAAGAGACCACCGAATCAAATTGCTTCACGTCTTTCTTGGATTTGCACCTCGAATTTGACCCAGGTGGTCATCTCAGTACAAAAATTTACGATAAACGAGACGATTTTAATTTTCAAATTATTAATTTTCCTAATCCACAGAGCAATATACCTACTTCTCCTGCATACGGTGTTTATATTTCACAACTTATTCGATATGCCAGAGCTTGCACACATTTCACAGATTTTTTTATCAGACACCGATTTCTTCGTGACCGACTTTTGGAGCAGGGCTATAAGAAAATACGTCTCAAAAATTCTTTCTTCGTTATCAGCCACTAGTAGAAAAGTTCAAAATTGAGTTAAAAGATATGGTAGTTAATTGTTTTAATTAGTGTTTGACTGGTCTTTTGTACTGAGATGATCACCTCAATATCCCTATTGTGTCTCACATCTATGTTGTGTTCTATGGTCATTACCGGATCCTAAGATCGCAATGGAAGAGGGAGGTTTGGCGCCATAAAACCTGGTTTAACCCATCATTTCGTTTGAAATGCCTGTACCAAGTCAGGACCATTGCGATCCACCAATTCTCCGGTATGACTGATTCGTTTTTGTCATTTTCTCTGGACTATGAGATTGACCATTCAAGTTCGGTAGTTTTGTTATTACCTTTATTTTCAACTATGATGGGAATCGTTTGTCATATATCATCCTTGCAAAGTTTCAGGTAATTGCTAAAGACAGTACTTAAAACTTTACATGCTAATGACTTTCGACAAAGGATAGTCCAATAGATGGAAACGGTAAACAGCAGTTAATCTCAGTTTTTTTATTTTGTCCTTTTCGGCCGGATTTCAAGGAGTGAAAAATCCGGGTAATAAAATGTCGGGCGGGCGGAGGGGCGGCGGGCGGACGGAGAGGAACTTTTTTGTAACAGTTTTCTCAGCAACTACTTATCACAGCCACTTGATATTTGGTATACAGCATCAAAACGTGGGATTCGATTTCAGGTCTGTCTTTTGTCTTCTTCCTGTTTACTGACTTAGTTAATTTTTGACATAAATGGTCAAGAGTAGAACATTTTCGTAACAGTGTTCTCAGCAACTATTAATCACAGCCAATCGATATTTGGTATACAGCTTCAGGGTAGGGTCCAATAACGTGGGATTCGATTTCAGGCCTGTCGCTTATCTACTGCCTGTCTTTGACTCATTTTCTCTTGTAAAAAATCAAACATATTACAACTTTTTCGACTGCCTTTAGTTTGCCAGGGGTAAAGCATGGTCGGTACACGGGAATTATCATTTACGTATAACACCGGCAAACTAACGGCGGTCCTATTGAGAAAGAAAACCTGCAAATTTGTATATATCCATAGACCTGTATATTATAATTTTTATTTAATGTACAGGTCTATGATATATCTAAGCTTTATTCTATAAATGAATCCTAAAAAAAACTTTATCATACTAATCTAGATTCTTTATCGTTTAAAAGTTTGCTTAGTTTCTCGATGACTGTTTAACATCTAAGCAATGTTTTAAAATAATTTTGGTAACTTCGTTTCCTTACATTATTCATCTCATCATTCTCACAGCTGTATGGTTACCCCCCCCCCCCCATCACCCGGGTTCCCACCGAAAAAAATAATAATAACTAGATTTTTGCTACTTTGCTAAATTGAACAAAATTATTTATTTGTCAAGAACAAATTCATTCTACCTGCAACTTTCGTTTATTTGTCAAAATATTACAATAAACATGATTGACTTCAGAAGGTAACAATGCCTATTATTGATATATTGTTCTTTTCTATAATATTGAAACAGTGGTTGTAGGGGTAGGGTCAATTTTCAAGATTTTCGTGCAAATTTCTAGCATACTCAGTCTTTAGCCCCGTTTCGTATCAGTCCCCTATGACCCCATCCCTTTCAAAAATATCTTGATCCGACCCTGAGCAAGCTTCTTTTTTTCTAAATCAACGATAGTTTTTGATTGGAATATGATACTTCTTCTCTGCTAGATTTCTTGCAAAATTCATTATAATTAAAGTATCACGTTATGTTATAAAACATGCAGAACAACACGTACTACCGTACACCCAGTGAAAATTTTTCCTTGTTGAATTTTTAGATCTTCACGCTGCTTAAACTGACTTGCGTTAAAAATCCTTGTAGACAGAAAGGGTCTTTCGACCGACTAGACCAGCACAACTACCACAAATAGTGACAATAAACATGGGAAGATGCATTGTCGTTTCGATAAATGTCCATCATCATTTATTTTATGAAATTATAACATTTAAAGCTGCCGCACGAGTTGGCCACCTGCAATTGATGCTCTTTGTATCTAACTTCAAGATCTAAACAGGACAGATATAAAGTTTTATTGCCAAAGTTTGTAAGAGAAAAGTTGTCAGATAATACTGAAATAATCATATCCGAGAGAATTGAATCATTCTATTAAAACATGAAATAGCTGAAAATAACGGTGTTGTTCTTGTGAAGATCTCGGATTAAACTTGGGTGTTTCTATGTAGTATATTCAAATATAAATGTATCTTCTCGTTCATTGTTTAATATTATTTTCGAAGCGATGTATTTATTATTTTGTTTGTAATTCAATAAAATCTGGATCCCGTGCGGGGCCCGGGAGGCGAATAGGCCCTCAGCAGCGCTAAGCTTGTCGGTAAAAGTCCACTAAAGAGCGCTCAGCAACCTGACATTGGCGTCAGGCCGCTTTGCCCACAAAGCGACTGGGATGTGTGCCCCAGGTGGTAGAATGGGGCAGCCCTGACATCGAGAGATGCGGGGTCGTCAGGCGATAATGCGGAAAACCTGACCGTAAACCATAGTGGTGCACCGTGTTGGGAAAAATGTCACGTTCCTCGCACGTTAAAGAACCCTGCTGCAGGTCTCGGTAAGAGTAGGACCCGTAGGATCCCCATGCAGGAGGCAAAATTTCTCGTCCCTACCCATCACTCCTTTTTCCAGTGGCAGTCAAAACTCTCCTACCCGATTGGCCTTGTGTCCCCATTTCCTCCAATTCATCATCATATCATGTTCATTGTATCACCACTTTCATGTTCATCTCCCGGATATAGCCGAAATCGCGCTGCTTGGGAGTAATGCAATAACTAACTAACAAAAAATAAAATCTGAAGGATGGTGAAATATAAAAAATCAAACACCACGTGAACAGGCATTTGATATTTGTCACAATAAACAAATATCGAGAGTTATCGACCAGCGGGCGTCCTGTTAAAACAGGAAATTGACCAACTTTCAACTGTTAATTAGCTGACCAGAATCTATCAAAAAATTACCTTCAAATTTCTCCTGAATATTCTCGAATCCTTTTGCTATTTTACAGTACTAAATAAGATACTATAAGGTAAGATTTGATATGAAATGTTTAAGATTTCCAAGAGGTCTATTTCTAAGTTTGAATTTGCAAAAAATTGTATGATTGACTTTTAACTGCTCGTTTGGAAAAATATGTGATAAAAATGAAAAGAAAAATAGACTGAACAAAGCAGCAAGATATACCCTTTCCAACGATGTATATATTTCATATGTACGTTTCGTTATCAAAAAGTTTATAGTACAAAAATATTTTGTACAAATATTATAGATTATTATATGGATAGACCATTGTTACAAGTATAAATCGTGTTTTTGCTATATGTCATCTTCGCTAGCCAAGGGTTACGATCCGCTATCTCTCATCTTCACGTGAAGATGAGAGATAGCGGATCGTAACCCTTGGCTAGCGAAGATGGCTATATGTATGTGCAACGTTGAATATTTCTTGGAAGTATTTCGGTCGGGTGCGTCTTTTTACCACAGAACACCACAGAATACCACAGAACACCACAGAACTATATTAAACCACTAAATAAGTAAAGGGGTTATATAGAAAATAATTTTTTACGTAAATTAACTTTTATTTTTTTACAAATTAATCAAAGATGTATTGAAAAAAATCTTTTTCAACGAAATAATTGACTATTTTATACAGTACAGGTAGCGCCAAAAAGTCAATTGCGTATAATATTGATTTAAATATAAAGAAATAACCAAAACTAACTAAATGAATAAAAAATATGTTAGATAGATTTCTAACTAAAATTTAATAAAAGTAAAATATAATTAAGAGAGATGATACTGACACAGTTTTCATACGTAGTAGTGCATGTGGTTTTGGTAGTGTAACGAAAAGTGTTCTGTGGCACTTGTATATTGCCCACAACTGACTGTTATTAATCAAAACTTTAACCCTTTTGGATTTTGTTAGTTTTAGTTGATTATTCTATCTATATATAACCGTTTTGTAGTGTTTTGATAGTGTTCTGTGGTATTCTGCGGTGTTCTGTGGTATTCTGTGGTGTTCTGTGGTAAAAAGACGCACCGATTTCGGTCAGTTATGCCGATTTTCATTTTTTTTTCTTTTCTTTTTTTTCAGAAAATGAACACTGACCTTATGATTTTATAGTTTATTTTTTTTTACACGGTATGGATTTACTAATTACTTGATCAATATTTTGATTTCTATCATAGTCTGTTCCTGTTGAGTTGTGCAATTTAGGCACGGACCATTTGATTTTCTGGGGGGGGGCTGGGATTTTTTTGAAAAAAATCCCGGCCCTGATTACTACCTATTATAAAAAGATTGTCAGCGATACATCAATTAGGTCGTTTGTTTCCGTCGTTTCTATATTTACAAAAGCTCTTTGCAATGTACATACTTTCACTTTTCACTCGGTGGCTATATTCGGATTCTCAATCTTCGGATTCCTATCAAGACAATATGGCCGCGACCAGTAGATTATGTGTTCCGCTTCGGATTATATTTTAGTCAGTGTAGCATATCTTGCGTAACTTTAGCGTATAAATGGATATTTGATTTTGGATTGTTCTTGTAAAAAAAAAAATCTGGCCAGCACCTAGGTTGAAAAAAAATAATCTGGTTTCAATCTTGCCAACTGAAATAAAATAATCTTGCCAACAAAATTTCCTTGCTTAATATGTGTGTGAAAAAAATAATCTGGCCCGCAAAGCGTGCGAAAAAAATTTCCCGGCTCAAGGTAAAATCCCAGCCCCCCCCCCCAGAAAATCAAATGTTCCGTGCCTTAGAGTCGCGTACATCACTTTTCATGCTTGTAAAGATAGACCTGTTTATATTTCATGGCTGGTCGTCCCATCATCATGAAATTTGGAAGGGACTGTACAAGCAGCAAGGCAATGGACATACACCAAGAAATAAACCGAGCTCAATCTACAGTAAAATCAGGGGCGGTTCAAGCACCTAAGTCTTTTGAAAAGGTGAATGACTTATACGACAAAAAAAGACAAACGGGCAGGGTCCAAAATACAATGTAGGCTCGCAAAAATACATGTCATGTTTTATTTATTTTTATATATTTGTTTATTTATTTATTTTTTATTCGATTCTGTAGAAAAAACGCAAAAAAGTTATTATATTCAAAATTTCATAAATTTCAAACGGGTAATAAAACACTTAGCTACCCTTCAGATGTTACTTAATCCCCTTTTGACAGGTAAGACACCCGGTGTGGCATCCCCGTGTGACCACTGAACCTTGAACGACTTCAAGAAAATACATGTACCTGCAACCTCAATTGAATACACAAATCACATCGCATCCATATCTGCAAAATTTCTAGATGCTATGTCAGCAAAGTACAGTATGTCTGTTCTAAAAGCTCACTAAAGCAATATATGTTTTATTGTAAAACTGTACCCGATTTTTAATAAAATTTACTTGTCTTCGTATCGACTATTTCGTAATTTTGTTTAATAAAAATTCAACAATATTGTAAAGAGAAACAGGGATTAAATAAAACTGATTTTGGACAAAACTGTTTTGGACATCCCTGAGAGAAACCAACTTTAAAATAGAGTACCGGTCAATTTGTCGATTCCTAGCATGTCTGTTGAAGGTTGGACCAGAAAAGCGCTTCACACGCTTTTAATGTTTGCTTTTTATATTTAAAAAATAATAATATTAATAAGTTAATCGTGTCTTCCTGGCACGTATAATTCCATATTCTTTCGTTTTTAATAAATTGATATCCATGGTCGTAAATTACTTTGAGGCCCCATTTTACAAGATGTGATAAAAATAAAAACGAATTATGAACAGGATACAAAATCAATGTTAATGTATTTGCATTTTCGGCTGTGACATACATGACATATAATATACAGATATGTTAAGACTCACATGGAGGGGTATTCTAGAGATGAACACAGTTGACCAAGATTCACGCTAGGTTGGTTTTGGTAAGGCAATTTTATATATCGAAATGATTTACAAGTTACGTTGTTACCCGAAACACAAATATCTACCTAAACTTTTTACCTAAACCTGAACTTACCGTACTAGTACTGAAAGGCAAGCGCGGGCCTTTTAGGGCACAAGCATTGTGACAATGAAAATATAAGCACTGGAATTAAAGCAGACGACTTAGATTGAAAATATATACACTGTGTAAAGGCCGTCGGCTGCGGCTTCCTTATAATCGCGGGACTTACTTTTGCCACGAGGACGCAGGCGGCTAGAATTTCTATGGAGAAAGGATTTGCAAGAGTGATTAAGATAACTTCATTTCATTTATCAAATATATAAGCAAATATTTTTGCAGGCATGTAGGCTAGATGAGTCGCTTACCATACTGACAAAATGTGAATAATAGATACAATAGAAGACGACCAAAATTCATCAAAGACAATAACGGTATGAAAAAAAAATGATAAACGGCGATCTTACTCTATCTATATATCTTCCGTGAAGCGCAGGGCTCACTCTGGAGCATCATCGCACTGTACTAGTACTAATACTGTTCCTAGTCTGTTTACTACATTTTACCGACTGCAAAATAATACCATATGCTTATCTAAGAAAAAGCGAAAAATCTGGGTAAATTATCAACGTATAAATTTTGATAAAGGTTAGGAACTACTGGAAACTACTAAATCAAACCCCCTCTTAAAGCAACCAAAATTGAAAATGTTTGGAGGCTACCAGACAATCTACCTTAACTTTAACCTCCTAAAGAGTAAATATCCTCTGGTTCCCCATCATACAAGGAATCATTGCTGAAAATATCACTTAAGGTTACAAGACTTGCGGGAAAGTAACGCCATTTCATTTGGGAACAGGCTAAAAATAGAACATTTTCCGGAGAGGATATGTAAGAAGTATAGGTCCTGGAACCCCCCCCCCCCCTTTAAATCAGACAAACATGTATCAAAATTCAATAGATTTGATATGTCTGTGTTACACAGATATAGTATTAACCAAATATATGCAGTTTTTACACAAATTCTATTTTTTGAGAAATATTGCCGGAAAATATTGAAATTTGAAATACCTACATTGAAAACTATTTGGACTATTTTCACATACGTTCCAAATCTGATTGGTCGATTTGGTAGTTAGTAACCTAAAACCTGCAACTTGCTTTGCATGGCGAAACTTTTCCTAAAATGTATTACGGCACATTTTATCTGAAATCCTGCAGCTGAAATACAGTGAATTTCGTTTGTTGATTGTATTCTGTGTAGATACACATGTAACTGTATTCAAAATGAATTCGAAGTTGTATGTACATTTTTCATTAAAAATATTCTCATTTTAATCTTAACAGATAACCAAAAAAAAAGAAATAAATAAAATAAATAAAATAACACTATCGCTAACGAAGAAAAAAATCTTCAGAACAAATTGAATGAGAATTTAGCTCTAGGCTGCTGATTTTATATTATCTTATTTTTTAAACTATATTAAGTTTTTTTTAACACGTTCCAGATTGAACAGGGAAAGCTACTATCTAAAACGAACACCACTAAAAAAAACCAATAACAACCCACGGAACTAAACAAATTAAAAAAAAAAGTTCATGCATTTACGAACAATTGTTAACAATCAATCAATCAATCAATCAATCAACTTTTATTGCCATATAAATCTCTGGATTTGTGACAAACACAAGTAAAACAATAAAATTTCTATACAGCAAGTATATACACATTTAACATATGAAACAATTACCAATGAACATGAGTTAAAGTTTAAAGGTCCCCTGTCCTCAGTGCTAACGACTGTTTTAAAAAAAGCACCAGTGTTTTCTACTTGCTGAAAGGTTGATGGAGACAAAATGTATCTTATTTTACTACTTTCATTTAATGTTTCAATGTTTAAAAAAATAATTTCTGTTTTTGCCTTTTCAATATATGTTTTTCTTGCTTCACAGTTTCTGTGATTGCATTCTATTAGGAAGTGTTTTTCATCTTCAACTACATTACATAATTGACATACCCGGTTTTCTCTTGGTATTTTCAAATATCTGCCTTTTTCAATTAAACTCTAGTAAATTAAATTCTACAGTGATTACTTATTCTAAATACTGAACTTAAAAAAACATCGGAATTTAAAGATAATCTAGGAATGACGCTACTAATATTATACGTCAACCAATGATGGATCCATGGAGTAGGTTCCGGGTTTTGGACCTAACCCCATTTTTCCTCCGAAAATTTTGTTTTTCGGTAGATTTTCGGCAAATCTGGTCTGGATCCCCCTTTCATCAACAAAAAACTATATGAAGAACCCTCATGGTGTTGAGCCGCGGTCACACTTAAATCGCAGGAGGTTATAAGGATCATGTAATTTCTCGATTTCATTTTGCTCATCCTAGATTTGACATCAACTATCAATTTCATCAGCCATTCTGATATCATATATAATAAGTAGTTCCTTCCAGGTAAAAAACCTCCTTAGTGTTAAAGCTGAAGGATTGTATAATATTCAAGTGCTCTTAAAACTTAAGGACACGTTTCAATGCAACGTCTCCTACAAGGATTTTTACTATTTTCGAGAATTTCCAATAGTAAATGAAAGTTGAGGATCAAGAAATAACGAAAGGGGGTGGGCACTTACCGGCTTAGAGCCATGTTTAAAAGATTTTATACGTATCTATTCATTTTAAAAATAGGGGACGGGTTATCTGTCCCCTTTCCGGATCCGTCCCTTGAATTGTGTTATCTGGTAATGGACTATAAACATAAATATTACTTTATTAAGGACCATTTTCTAAAATATAAATATATACTAGTATATCAAAAAAGGCTTTTACACGGCTGATATTAATCAACTTAGCACATATGGAGCTTCATTTATTTGTGGGTTCATTTATTTTTACGGATGAGACCTTCACAATTTGACAGTTTAAGGCTATATTTCAGGTTAAAGCATGTCAGATTTATAAATATTTTCCAATGTAAAGCAATACTTAAAACAATTCTCCGTAGAAATCTTGAATATTTCGAACATGAGAAATGTTAAATAAAATGTTTCTTATCTTTAAAAACGGAGTCATTATTATAATTTCCAGGTTCTATGTTTACTACATATTTAATTTATCCTTTTTAAAACTGAGATGGATGAGGTTATTTTATATTTATTATTTATTTTTTATTTATTTAATTTTAAAAATATTATAGCGTATAAATAAATATAAAGAAGAAAAAACGAACTAAAAGCAAAAACAACGAACAATATCAAAAGGGTGTGTTTGATTTGTCCTTCACCCCCCAACCACTTCACTCAATGAATTTCAACATGAACAACCAGCCGTACATGAATAATATGAACAGTAACATGCAGAATATGCCCATGCCAATGATGGCATCTCCTTTGGTCTCCTCACCGACCCAGCAAATGCAGTTTAGTGGTTCCGGATTTATACCCTTCGCGTCAACCGCACAACCAAGTACACCCAATCCACCGTCATGGGCGAGTGAACTTTTGTCTAAATTTGAGGCCATGTCCTTAAAAATGAACTCCATTGACGAGATCAAGAGATCAGTAACTAGTATTGATTTGAAAATGAATGAAATGAAAAGTGATATTTGTAGTTTGTCAAATCGAGTGACGGAGGTTGAAAACAGTCAGACGTTTATTTCGAAAACTTTTGATGATAATATTAAAAAGTCGGAGAAAACGTGTAAAACTCTGGAATCTCAAGTTAAAAAAATTCAATCCGAAGAGGGGGGTCAAGGGGGGGTCCAAGAACACCTTAACAGGGAATTGATTTTCCCAATAACAGATAACAGAGAATTGATCTTTTTGGACTGAACATTTCAATTTAGCTAACATACTATTTTTAATAACAGATAACATAAAATTATATTATTCAATAACAGGTAACAGTAAACGGAACTTCTTCAATAACAGTTAACACAGAACTGGTCAATAACAGTTAACATTAAATCTGATATCTGCAATAACAGCTAACAGAGAACCAATTTAAGCCAATAACACAGGAACAGCTAACCCCCTTGCCCCCCCTCTCCGAATACGAAGCGTTGCGCATAGACATTGCATCAATGAAGGCAGAGGCAAAAACAATAACCGAGTCTAAACTTGATATTAATAAAATTGTAAAAGCAAATGAAAAATTGAATAGTGACATTGAGGTTATCCAAAATGAGTCAATGCGGGACAATTTACTTTTTCATGGTATAAAGGAAGCAGCGGGTGAAGACTGTTCCGACATCATAAAGAAAATTTGCAAGGATGTTCTCGAAATAGACGAAGATCTTACTCCATTTATCAAATCCACATTTCGCCTTGGCAAAACCAAACGGCCCGAAAATATACAAGCGAATGAAAATAAAGAGGTAATCCGTCCGATTTTAGTGAAATTCGGTGATAGACTGAAACGCGACGAGGTTCGTAAAAGTAGTTCCAAACTGAAGAATACAACCGTCTCAATAACTGATCATTTCCCGAGATCTGTGGTGGAAAAACGACGAGAGTTGATTCCGTTACTAAAGAAAGCCCGAGAGGCCGATGTTAAGGCTGTTCTAATTCGAGACAAGTTATTCATTGGAGGTGTCGCTTATACCGGTGGGTCGATCGATGGTGCTATTGAACAGGCGAAAATTAGAAAAGCAGAAGCTGAAACTCGAAATTCGAACGAAAACAACAGAGCGGAAGGTGGACTCGATGATGTTACAATGGCGTAGGACACGTCGAAGTTATCTGTTACAAATCTCAAGTGTTTAGCGTGGAATATAAATGGTGGTTTTGAAAATAAAGTAAATGATACTAGTTTTAGAAATTTTATTAGCACTTATGATATTGTGTTTTTGTCTGAATGCTGGATTAATGATACTTGTGATGTTGAAATTGATAATTACAATTGTAAAGCTATTTCATTGTCCAGAAAAAAGTACAAACAAGGTTGTGGTTTATATCTTATGATAAAAAATTCAATCGAAAAACATGTAAAAGTATTGGAAATTTTATACGAAACTATTGTATGGCTGAGAGTGTCCAAAGTATTAACAGGCTGTGGAACTGATTATCTGATAGCTTTCGTCTATATACCCCCTCAGAACTCATCTTTCTATAAGATACATGAAGTTGATTTGTTTTATGAACTAGAAACGCAGGTAGCCAAATATTCTAATGACTGTCCAAATATATTTATCATTGGTGATTGTAACTCTAGAACTGGTAATTTGTATGATTTTGTTAATAATGATGTATTACATGATAGTGTTTTAGATAGGGTTGGTGAATGTTTTACTTACGTTACTGACGAGACTCTACCTGTCAGAAGTAATCCGGATACTGCGACCAACGACTATGGTTTGAAGATTATTGACCTTTGTAAAAGTAGTAGTTTGCGTATCTTGAATGGTCGACATCCTGATGGTATGGCAAGTGATTTTACTTACAGCGGACCAAGAGGTATGAGTGTTATAGACTATGTTCTATGTAAATCTGGTAGCTTCGACTTGGTTTCAAAATTTATTACTAGCAACTTTACAACGTACAGTGACCATGCACCTTTGCATATCCACTTTAAAATAAACTATTCTACTGAAAGTGTTAATCCCAAACCTAGTGATGAGAATTTGGGAGATGAATCTTTGTTCTATAAATGGGACAACGACTTAAAAGACATGTGTTTTAACGCCTTGTTAGTAAACGCAGATACCTTAAGTACAACAATCGAACATGTTGACATTTCATCCCAAGAACGAATTGACTCTTTAGTTAATAATTTTTCTGAAGTGTTCATTAATATTATGACTCCATTCTTTAAGCAGGACAAACAACCAAGTAAAAACCGTACTGCAAATAACAAAGCACCTGATAAACCATGGTTTGACCGTAAATGTAAAGAACTGTATTTCAATTATCGTAAAGCGTTGTTGAATTTTAACATGGACAAAACTCGAGTTAACCACAGAGAGTTGAACCGTACCAAAAGCGAATACAAGGACTACGAACGTAAATGTAACCGTATTTATAAACGCCAACAAGGTGATATGTTGAGTAAATTACGTTCTGATAACCCTCAACTGTTTTATGCGAAATTCAAGAAAAAAAGGAGTATGAAATGTGATTTGAATGCATCTGACTTCTTCGACTATTTTAAAACTTTAGTATCAGATGTGCCGATACGAAATGTTAACCCAAATATGCCCGAAAATGACTGTGTTTTTGAAGATTTGGATCAAAGCATTTCGCAAAATGAAATTGAGAATGCCATTCGTCAACTGAAACGCGAAAAAAGCCACGGCCCGGACTGTTTTTTAAATGAGTTTTTAATTGAATTCAAAGACTTTCTATTGCCATTTTTATGTACTATTTTCAATGCCGTCTTGGATTCAGGTTATTTCCCGTCTATATGGACTGATGCTATCCTTGTACCAGTGTTTAAATCGGGTGATGTAAACGATCCAGGGAACTATCGTGGAATTAGTCTCGTCAGTAATCTAGGTAAATTGTTTACTACTATATTAAATCTTAGATTATTAAAATGGGCATCTAGTAATGATGTATTAACTGATGCACAATTTGGGTTTCGTAATGGTTATAGTACAGTTGATGCAATATTTTGTGTTTATTCTGTTATACAAAATACTTTATGTAAAGGTAAAGGTAAAAGATTGTATTGTTGTTTCGTAGATTACAAAAAGGCGTTTGATTCTATAGATCGTATTTGTTTGTGGTATAAGTTGGCAAAAATAGGTATTAGAGGCAAATTATTATTAGTTTTGAAGTCTATGTATGAAAATGTTAGAACATGCATACGTTTCAATGGTTTTAACTCTGATTATTTCAGCAATAACCTTGGTGTCATGCAAGGCGAAGTTCTTTCTCCTATATTATTTTCATTTTATGTTAATGATTTTGAATGTGAATTTATTTCAAAAGGTAATTTTCCCCTTGAATTTCAAGACATAGCATTATTTTTATTAATGTATGCCGACGATATGATTTTGTTTGCTGAAACTGTTGAAGAATTACAAAATATGTTAAATACATTGTCTCATTATACAGAAGAATGGGGTTTGTCTGTTAATGTTAAGAAAACTAAAATTGTTGTATTTAGAAAAGGTGGAACAATTAAAACACACGAAGAATGGTTTTACAATGGTAGAAAACTTGATATTGTAGATCAGTTTTGTTATTTAGGTGTTTTATTGCATTATAATTGTAAATTTTTGATAACACAGAAGCATTGTGCAGAACAAGGTAGAAAAGCAATGTTTGGCTTAAGAAGAAATACATCTTCTTTATTTTTAAATATATTTACAATGTTAAGTCTGTTTGACACTTATGTAGTAAGTGTGTTAATGTATGGCTGTGAAATATGGGGAGCCCATAAAGCGCCCATGGTTGAAAAAGTACATATAGACTATTGTAAGATTTTACTGGGTGTTAAAAGATCAACTTGTAATGTAATGTTGTATTATGAACTTGGTAGGTTACCACTCCTATATGAAAGATATTACAGAATGATAAAATTTTGGATTAAGATTTTGAATTGTAATAATTGTATTGTACAGTCATGTTACAAAGAATTGGTAGATAACTGTTTGCGTTGTAATAACTGGGCTTCATGTATTAGAAAAATATTGTATGATTTAGGTATGAATTATTTGTGGGATAGTCAATTTGTGTTAAACATAGATAACTCATGTCTTTTGACTATCAGACAACGCTTGAATGATCAAGCAAAACAAGAACTTCACTTGGTATTGGATGCATCACAAAAATGTCGATTATATAAATATGTAGTTTCTAATATTGATCTTCAATTTTATTTACAAAAATGTATACCTGTTGTATATCGTAAGTTAATTACTAAGATTAGATTATCTTCTCACAATCTGTGTATTGAAACTGGACGTTATCATGGAGTTAATAGAAATGAAAGACATTGTTATATGTGTAATTTGAACGTATTAGAGGATGAATTTCATTTCATTTTACAGTGTAATTGTTATGTTTTACTTCGTAAAAAATATATAAAGAAGTATTATTGGTCTAGGCCTTCAGCCTTTAAACTAGTACAACTGTTTTGTGTGGAAAATGTTAAAGAGCTGTGCAATTTAGGGAAATATTTATTAAATGCCTTTAAGATTAGGAATAATGTTTAGTTCTAATGTATTGTAACGATAATTTCTGACGTATATACATGATATACTTGTATAACTGCTATATTACTATACTGTCTGATGTACAATTTTATACTGATAAACTGTAATAGTTTAAAGTTAATAAAGAATGAATGAAATAGATCAATTATCATTAGATTATAACTTATTTTTTGCTAATTGCATGCTTTGAATTTTATGTCAAAGAAACATGCATCCTTATCCCGTATATAGAGTGTCCAAGCGGGAGACAGGATATGTTATTTGTACATGACATGTTTATTATATGGACCCAATATATATGTCCAGGTACCCACGCGTGCATCTAACAAACACCTGTACGGTAATCAATAATGTGCGATAAAAAGCTAATTAAATATGAAAGGGGGAAAGAGGCAAAGAGGCACCAATGGGGCATTCGAGTGTCAAAAGTCCGAAAGGGCAACGACGAAACCGGTAAACGACGAAAAAGAAAAGTGTACTATTTAAAGAATATTTTTATAGAGAAAATCAGTAGGAATCTCATTCACGATTTACATACCGCTAGGGCAGTGAACTTATCAAGGCAATATGAATACCAAACTTTACGTTACATTTAAACATAGATTGCAAAATGATTGAATGTTCCAAATTGCTTAATTTTGTTATATCGATTCACACTTTTTGAAATTACAAAAATCAAAGTCATATAGCTACTTGCCCTTCACCCGTAACTCAAATTTCAAAGTGAGCTTGAAAAGAGAAATGTTGAACATGTCTATGGTGTACCAAAAGGTTCAAAATAATTTAAATGACGACTAGGTGATAAAATGTAGCGCCTAGGCGACATTTTAGTCGACAATGCGATTTCATTTCTCGCATAGGCGATATTTTTTATCGCCTGTGCGATATTTTTTATCGCCTATGCGATATTTTTTATTGATTTGGAGGTACATTTTACCGCCTATGCGATACTTTATTTCGAATTGTCTTTCTTGTAATATTTTACTCGGTTCGAATAGAATTTAACACGAGCGTCCGAAGTGGTTCAAAATTAGATATATCGACTAGACAATAATTGAATAAAGCACTCCATAAATGACACAAACAATATATATTAATAACGTGTTTCTCTTGTGAGACACTCCTCAATGGGTGGTAAATAATGTTTATTGACAATTAACTGTCACGCCTTAATTCGTGCGAATGCAATAAATGGTAGGATCCCTTGGATTTTTCTTTTTATGATATCAGTTAGCTAATAATATGAAATAGGCATTGCCTAACTGCGAGCACAGCATAATGGATTGGTTGACAAATATTTTTGTAAATACATGTGAAAAATAACTCTCCACATTACAACATAAAAACAGAACACGGATGGATTCTCATGATCATATGACGGAGTTCCACGAGTAATAAAATCTTTTAGAAATCAAAGTATCACATCGGAAGAACCCCATTCCCGCAAAGACGTGGACACTTTGATTCTAAAACATTTGTCAATGTAAACATTTTTAATGAACGAATAAAAAGATTTAATTTCGAATGCAATGATATAAAATCTGAAATCATCGTTGTTATTTTTATTTTGGTGCATTTTCTAGAACGTTCAATTTGGGACGAGATGCTAGGGGCGATTGAACTCCGGATTCCTTTGATTAGCATATCTGGACAAAAAAAAAATTAATATCAGCATTAGGCAAATTTTCGCGGGAACTTGCTGCGTGCCCACCACGAGCTATGTTCGCTATAACATCAACATACATTTTTCAATATTTTGGCCAGAGCGCCTCTGATGAGTCTTGAATAAGCGAAACTCGCGCCAGGCGCCGGGGTCAGGCGTAGCATTTTTTTTTGTCTGCAACTTTGTTGTAATTCTAACACCCATTATGGTTTTTATGCCCCCGCGACGACATGTCGGGAAGCTTTAAGTTTTACTCATGTCCGTCCGTACGTACGTCCGTCCGTACAAATTTCCGTCAAGCTTTTCTCAGGAATCCGTACATGAGAACGATTTGAAACTTGGTAGGATGGTTCAGTATGACCCACTATACGTCCTAAGCCATTTTGAAACCTGTCGGACATGTACTACCTGTTTGGGACTTAGGCCAATGTGAAAATGTGTTAACATGACTATGAAAATTTCTGTCAAGCTTTTCTCGGGAACGATACATGAGAATGATTTGAAACTTGGTAGGATTGTTCAGTATGACAAACTATATGTCTTAAGCGATTTTGAGACATGTCGGAAATCTACTTCCTGTTTGAGACTTAGGCCGATGTGAAAATATGTGAACATGACTGAAAATATCCGTCAAGCTTTTCTCAGGAACCGTACATGGGAATGATTTGAAACTTGGTAGGATTGTTCAGTATGACAAACTTTATTTCCTAAGCGATTTTGAGACCTGTCAGACATCTACTTCTTGCTTATGACTAGGCTGATATAAAAATAAATATGAAAATTTCCGCCAAACTTTTCTCAGAAACTGTACATGGGTGTGATTTGAAACTTGGTAGGATGGATCACTATGACAAACTGTACGTCCTTAGCGACTTTCAGGTCTGTCGGACATCTACTTCCTGTTTGTTGCCTAGCGGGGGGGGGGGGGGGGTGGCATCCGTGTTCCATGGACACATTCCTTCTTTATCACGGCCACCCATCGTGCTCATGCATAACCGAATGTTATGCAAAAAAATCCGTGAGATCGACTACCTGTTATGCAAAAGATCGCCTAAAACTATCACCTTGTCACAAAAACTCAGCAAAATATTTAAGCTGGAGAGATATTTTGACAATCTGGCGATGTGATGGGCTCGAGAAGTCTTTTTCCTTTTCAGTCATCTGTCTTAAAACCTCTACATGTATCATAATTTTCCTTAAAAGCTTTTGTCATGGGACTTGAAACCTGATTTTTCTACAAATTGCATTAAAAGTTTTTAATTCTGTACTTTATAACCACGCCGATACTGTGATTTTCATCATCCATACACATGCCAAAAATCTAAAACAGTTTTGTTTGTCAATTCACTAAGGTTTTCGCAAAACCAGTAAACACCAACAAGAACGGAACAAAAACAGACAACATGTAAAACATGGAAACACAAAATAACTGAATATCAATCAACAACGCAAACTCCAGTCGAAACAAGAGTGAACTCAGGTGCTCCGGAAGAGTAAGCAGTTCCTGCTTGCTATAGCACACCCGTCGCGTTGCCAATAGTCCATTCAGCGTGTCAAATCCGGTAAAGGAAGACAAAACATAAAACCTAAGACAAACCAACATCTGCACTCATCTGAGAGATCGAAATCCCATATTTGTCTATAAGTGCATGATGTCTTCCGTAAAATTTCTTGAGTGAAGACACCAACCGAGGAGCAACATAACCCTGTGTGAGCAATTTTTGCGTCAGACATGTCGCTCTGCAAAGGAATTCGATGTTAGTTCCGCATGCTCTGGAGTAACGAATCAATTGAGATACGTAAACTCCATAAGCTGGAGCGGACGGAATGTTGCTACACAAGAAGGGAAAGTTTACGATTGGAAAGTTGAAGTCATTACGTTTGTCAAAGAGCCTTTTGAAAGTCTTCCTTGAGAGTCAATTTTGAGATGTAGATCTAAATATGAGCAGACTTCCTAGAATCCGTTGTGTCCTTTATCTCAAGCTCCTAGGGATATATGCGATGGAGAAAAAAAGCCGTAAAGGGGAACGGCAAATTTAATCCTAAAAAAAAATGAAGTTCCCCTTTATATTAATATTTAATAAATATTTATTAAAGGGGAATGGTAATTTTTTCTAAAAATGTATTTTAAGCATTCCATGAAGGACACTATCTGGTCCTGATGCTTTTGGGGGATCTAAAACTTTAATAGTATCAACCTTTTCGCTTTGCTATTGATTTTCTTGTTAGTTTTTCTGAATTTAATTCAAAGTATGGAAGGTCTTGGATCTGAAACCCAGCGGAAGTATTTATTAATGAGCTGTGAGCATTTTTTGTTGTCATCACAAAGCGTTGAAACATTTATGATACATGATAAGTACGTAAAAGATATTTTTAAGAAGCTGCATACTCAAAAGAATAATACTAGGCGTAAAAGCAAGTGCACAATCATATAAGTCTCAGAGAGGCTCGATTTGACAGTGAACGAATATTAATTACATATTTATGTGACAGTCTGTAGGTTATACATGTATGTCATGTATGTTTTAACTTAACTAATTTTGATAATTAGCAACCTTGCGATCGTGATAAATGATTTTGACGTACGGTACCATTTATTTGTTTATTTCTAATTCAAAGATGTTTCCAATCAATTTTCTAGTTCAGTTTTAATTTCTTACAAATAGACATTAATATATTTAAAGACAAGGGGAGATGTAGATATCGCTATTTAATATTGATTTATTGTATATCTGTGGTCAAATAAAAGTTCAAGTCAAGTTTTATGGTTCTACATGCCGTTAGGGTTGATGACTAACGGTGTCCTGTTAATTGTCCGATTACTAGTGCACATGTTACTTCTGTCAGTGCAAGCATGGAAGTATCAAAGTACCTAAATTAATACCCCCACGATGATAGTAATCATCATGGCTCATGCTGAACAGAGTTTGTTAAACCCATTTGACCTATACTAATAGACGATTAAATGTACGCGACACGAAACGGAAATTAGAAAACAGACGATCTTCAACATTACCATAGGTCGCTGCTCTCCGTCTTGCATTGGCCCAAGATACATAAGTTTCAAGACCAATCCCTAAATTATCAACGAAAGGCCATTTCTAGACATCGAATAATAAACAAATAGATGACAGCGACAAACAAATGCTTTGACAGAGATTCCTGGCTTATGACAGGCACATATAAAATGTGGCGGGGTAAAACTAGTTTTTTGGGCCCAAAGCACAAAAATAACACTAAAAATCAAATCGATAAAAGTCCAATTCATCAGGAGAGAATCTGAGACAAGAGCACTATACGAGAACAACGAGACGTTAAGGAACACTCTTGAGAACAATTGTCGCTACTGACAGCAAGCTAAGAAGCATATTTCGACTGATAAAAAACTAGAAAATGTGTCTATGAGCCACAGATGGCCCGCCCGTTCTTGCAATGTTTGTATAGTGTATGAGAAAAGTGTGAAAAAAAAGTTTAAGGCTCCAAAAAAAGTAGGTTTTCATGTACATAGTACAGGGTTCCCACTATTTTTTGGACACAATATTCAAGGGTTTTTCCAGGACTTTTCAAGGGTATTGATGTCATTTTCAAGGATTAAAATTTTGACAAAAATTTTAAAAATCCTACATTTTTCTGCCTTTTTTTTTATCAAATGGTCAACAAATCTGCATAATACAAAATTCCAGGGTTTTTCAAGGATATTTGATAAAATTCAAGGATTCTTCCAGGTTTTTGAGCATTGAAATGAAATTCAAGGACTTTTCCAGGTTTCCTTGAATTCAAGGATGGGGTGGGAACCCTGATAGTATTATATGTTATATTATAAAACTACTTACCATCTATGGAATTGTTGATTTGAATGTCATAGATGAATGTCTATCATGAAGATGAAAAGTTGGCCATGATGAATGTCCAGAATGAGCAAATGTCTTTAGTATGAGGATAAGTAACAATTCCAAGTAATGAATGTTGTTGGTTTTTTTTGGATGAATCATTTCTACATTTAAAATGTCATTCATAAATGGCATAAATAAATCCCACTACATACATGTCTATTATGAGGATGAATAGTTACAAATAAAATATATGATAAAAAGATCCCACATCTGCTTAAGTTCCCACAGCAATACGAAAATAATTCCATGATGGTGAGAATGAATAGTCTTCTCAAATTATTGAATGAATAGTTTTCAGGAATAAATAATTGTGAGGAGAATGAATATTTTCCAATATTGAAATTTTCTAATAAGACGAGGCACTTTCCAGAAAATGTTACAATGTATTAATATTAAATGATAGTTTTCTAATACGACTGTAGATATCCTTTAAGCTTACAAAAAACAGGTTTGATTCATTTTGATATAAAATTTTTCATCATTAAAATCACTTTGCACACAATAAAATAGTGAATCGGAAAATCTGTTTACACCAATGGCTGCAGCAGCTTGTATTCCACAAGTACTGTAGAGTGATCTGAAAAGTATGATGAGAACATGGCTTTTTTAACGTCTTTGATATCATCTGGTATGAACACTAAGTCAAGAACAGTACCATAAATAGTCGTTGGACTATCAATTATTTGTTTAAATTTCCGACTTGTTAAGTATCCAACTAATTTTTCATGACTGCATTTTGCATTGGTTGGGTCAAGATTAAAGTCACCCAAAATCACTGTGTTTTTGTTTGTAATCACCAAGTCCTGTTGGATATATTTCAAGAAATCAGATGGATTGCCAGATGGAGAACGATAGATAAGAACAATATCTAATGTATCATCAAGGCACACATGTAACAATTCAAAACCTATGTGGGAAACTTTCTTTTTGCACACTATTGCTTTTGGATGCTTGGAAAAAATTGAAATTCCATGACAGTATTGTTGACATTTCTTGGTTTTAATTAGTTCTTGATGATAACCTTCAATTTCATATGGTGACGATGTTTCAAAATGTGTTTCTAGTAGGCATATCACATCACTCTTTGTCAGCACTGGATCAATCTTGATGTCAGCAAAATGTAGTCGTGCTGATGATGAATTCAGCATAGCAATTTTGAATAATGAAGGATCATATAAATTGACCATTTGAAATGGATCACAAACGTTTCTATGATGCAACATGTAGTCCATTTGTTTTTTAACTTTACTACTACATTTAATTTTATTTGCATTGAAATTGCTAAGGAACAACCCAGATAAAGTTTTTGCTCTGCTGATTCCTACATAAGCTTGTCCCTCTCTAAATGACTTGCTGAATGAAACAACGACAGATTCCAGACTTAGTCCTTGCACCTTGTGTATTGTTGTACTCCAACACAAAGATAGAGGAAATTGTATTCTAATGGCCTGTGCATTAGAGCTTTTTTGTGATACAGATATTTGTGATTGTGACATTTCAATTGGTATAACATCCTTTGAAAAGGATGTTAAGTCATATTTGCACAATGCTCTCTTATTTTTTCCTATATTTGGGTGATCAAACCTCAATAAAACACAAAACGGTGATCCATCTTGTCTGTACAGGAAATCAATAAGAGTAGCTTGGGCTCCATTGGCTAATCCATCGGAAACATCAACATTTCTATTGAGCATTACTCTACAATTGACAGAAAGGTTTAAGGTTTTACTCAATCCTCCAGTGTATTTTTGCTGGCTTGGTATGCTTGACTCCTTGATAGTCTTTGGTTTCAAATCTTTAGCTGTAATTGTGTGAACTTTTTCTCCAAGTTGTCTCAACATGTTGTTGTTATGAGAATCCACATCAACATTCTGAGCAAAGACGTGAAGGGATTTGTTGATGTCAGATGGTGGTGACATTCTGTCAATACAACGACTCTGCAGTGTTTCAATGTCTTCAGTTGTGTGTTCACTAGTTCTAACACGGTTTAGCATTTCAGCAAATGCTTTGTCATCCTTTTGTCTCATGATTTCAGTTATTTGAAATATTTTGAATTGATCCCATAAAGTTATTCCAGCACATTGAAGATATTTATCAGATGGTCTCTCGAATACAAAGTTTTGTCCTATTGGAGGCAACTGGTAAAGGTCACCAAAGGCAAGGATAGAAATTCCTCCAAAATCAAAACAGCTTTGAAAAATTTCATCAAGTCGTCTGTGAATTTCCATAAAAGTGTCTGCTCCAACCATTGAAACTTCGTCAATTATTATGATCTTTAATTCTCTTAGTTTACAACGTAGAGTGTTTCTTTTCTCATCACTAAGTCGAGAATAGCTGGTATTTTTCTTTTGGCTGAGATGGAGTGAAAGCGAGGTATGTATGGTTTGTCCTTCTATATTGAAAGCTGCCATGCCTGTAGGTGCCATCAACAGTGTCTTGATCATTGTTGGATCATCACCTTCCTTTCTGAGGGTAACTTGTATCATCTGATACAGTGCCTTGATCAAGAATGACTTTCCTGTCCCAGCACCACCAGTGATAAACATGTGTAAAGGATCTGGATGTATCTTTGTTTTGTTTCCTTGCATGACAGATGTGCACCAATCAAGCACTATTTGGAATACTTGTCGTTGCTGGTAGTTGAGTGACCTTATACATTTGTAATATTGATCATCTGGCCACAATGGTATAATGTTCTGTAGAACCTGTGTTGAGGTAGATCGTGCTGTTACATCTACATCAGATGGAACATGAAAGTCTGGTTCTTCTGGTAAATTATCTGGGTCCAAGATGTTATGTTCATTATCCAAGTCATCACCTTCCATTGCTTGATCTTCATTATCTTGCTGCATTGCAGAATTCAGTTGATCCCAGGCATTTACAGGAGGGCCATTCTCATTCATGTTTTCTACAGCTGCATCCACTAAATCACCATGAACAATAAGTTTGTTTTTGACTTGTTTGATTTGATCTTCATTGTGGTCATAGCTTTCTGAATAAGTGTCATATCCAGCAAGTAAGTCATTCTTTTCATTCCTCCATGGTTTGAACAAGTACAGTTGACTATGGTAATGCGATTCTGGATCTTTGGTGACATTGTACATATGGTATCTTATCAAAGCTTGTTTTTTCCTCTTTTTGATGACAGTCTTGCCATTAGCTGTGTGGATTTCAAATTGTTGATCAGTTATATCATTATTATCATCTTCTTTTGTTATTCTATTGTTGGATATATCATCTTCCCTCTTTGGTTTATCAGTCCTATACCAGCATGCAAACTCAGCAAGAGATAATGATTCCAATTGTGGAGGACGGTACATATATCTATCGATAATTCCACCAATGAAAATGTTCTCATCGCAATCTTCCATATCTGCTAGCAAGTGGGGTGGCTTTAGTAAGTGGACTCGCTGATGTGGAAGACCAGTTGGTATCCAGATAGTTTGGAAGTCTGATTTGTAAAGTGGCAGTCCTAGTACACGATAAACAGCTTCCTGTGCACTAACTGATCTTGCATTCATAAATGCCTTTCCACATTTTTTCATTTGTTCTTTAATCCCTAAATCAGCATTTTCTTTACTGACTGCTTGTAACAGTAGTCCCATCTCTCGCTCATCCTTGGTAATGTAAGCAACTACATACTGTATACAGGCATATGGATTAGAAACGAACTGTATGTCCATGTTTGCTCCCCATGCTCTGAGTATATCAGGGTTGTAATTGTTGATGTTGATATCAGATGGGTTGCGTTTCAAAAATACTGTCACATCTCTGGACACACAAGATAAAGCAGCATGGTATAAATCTATGGGTATTTGACATTTGGCTAAAACATCAGATATAGATAAACCATCGACATCGTTCTCTGCCATGAAAAACTTCACTACAGTCAATATCACAATTGAGTTGTTAACCATACTCTTTATTTGCTCTGGTGACAAACTTTCATCCTTTGGTGGCTGTGATAGGACAGTGGTATCAGTAATGGGTTTAGGAAAATTAAATCTGCAGATCTTAGCTTTCGAGTTTTTGGTGCATGCAGCTGAGTGGGTATGTCGTTGTAGCTGAGTCACAAGCTGATACAATTCTGGATCATCCTTT
The DNA here is from genome assembly GCA_963971305.1 of Arcuatula senhousia. Classification (NCBI taxonomy): domain Eukaryota; kingdom Metazoa; phylum Mollusca; class Bivalvia; order Mytilida; family Mytilidae; genus Arcuatula; species Arcuatula senhousia. The sequence goes on from CAXARO010001748.1 coordinate 87,184, forward strand.
TCTGATGGAAGTACAGTCGAGACATATCTATCAATGAAATCTGTTATAGTTTTGGTGTCATCTGTTTGTAAATTAGGTGCATCTTTTATCCATAACACTCCATGGGCATGTGGCGATCCTCGCTGTTGAAATTCTATACGATAAAAAAAATGAAGAACTTCTCCAAGCGGCTTAGCATCACTCAAGATAACATCCTTCATAAGGCAATCAAGTCTGTATTGAAAGTGGCGTGCTGTTGTAACAGGATTTGATCGTAGCCAGTTACATTTCTGTTCCCATGACAATTTATCAATATCATCATCAGATATTTTAATGCCTTGTTGATGTGCTAACGCTTGTAAAGTGTCATGCCACTTCATGTCTGCTGCAGAGAGTGTAAAGAACCATGTAAATATTCCTAATTGTTTGATGGCTGCCAAAAGTTTAAGCTGAACTCTCTGCCAATATGGAGGTGTACCCCGTATAGGTTGGAGGAACTGGTATGCTCTGTCGTGTAGGATGAAGTTTTTCATGTTCTCAGTGTTTTTTACAACACTTGCAGTAAGATTATCATCTTCAGTTGAACCTCTGAATGACTTCCGTAGTGCAATACACATGCTGTCTCGGATTTGTTGCAGTTCTGTCACAGCCTGTGCAACGAAAATGTACTCGATATCAGCTGCAAACATTGGGTTTTCATTCAATAATCTAGATTGAAAGTATTTTTTGGGAGAGAGTTTGACTTGTCTGTTATGTTTCCAGCCAAATTCACCCGTTGACAGGAGATGTGGAAATGCCAAAACTTCAAAATCTTCATCCATTAGAAGGTCTATTGGTCTTTTGCCCTCTCCAGGAGCTATGGTGAATACTTTATTGGCATCCAGTACAGGGTCCATTTTCTGAAGGCAACAATCTAGCTTGATTCCTCGAAGTTTTGCATTCAAGTCATCGTTATAATTGTCACATTCGGTTGTTTCTGTACTGTTGTCTTCACCTGGATCATTAGCAGATTTTGTCTCTTCAGAAGGTTGTTCACTTGTTAGTTCAGTCCATATCTCCTGGTTATCTGATTCACATTGTTCTGTCCACTGAGTTCTAACCTCTATGTCACGGTAATACTTATTGTTAGCCTTCAACCATTCCAATCCCTGTAGAACCTTATTTGGACGTATGTATTCAAATTTCTCGTGGCTTTTGTATTCAATGCGTCGCTTCAGTTGTAGAGGAACAATCCCTGCTTCGTATGGAGTTTTAGGTAGCTGAGTGCAAACTTCATTCGCATCAACAGGTATATTAACAACTGCCCCACGTATTCCACTTTGTCTGCCTTTGGGAAGAGCTAATAATTTCATGAAAGGATATCTTCTAGTTAGCAAGCGTTTTTCTAAAGTTGACAAAGTGTTAAGTTCAGGAGGAGTTTCAACAACCATCATACAATTGTTAATAGCTTGAGGTTGCATTTTGCTCTTCTTTATATAGTTATTGCAAGTGGTACAGATCCATTCAAATCCTAAGGCTGATTTGTGTTTTGTGATACATTTGCCAACTATATCATGGTCTATGTTCTTAAAAGAGGCATCAGAAACATGAAGGACACTTTTTCGATACAGCATCCTTCGACAACATGTACAAATGTATTCTGGATACTGCTGTATTTCCTTTCTAAATTTACAAATGGCATCAGATATATCAGTGGAATGTCTATCTTTGAGCTTCCTACGTTTGTCATCATCTTTATTTCTCTTCTTCTCAGTATCTGATTTTCGCTTTCTACTTTCTTTCTTCCTACATCGGTCTTCTTCAAGTAAGATAGAAATTTCATCTGGCATTAACTTTTCACTAAACTGACATCTATAATCATGTTTTCTTTTTCTATCTAGTTCTAATACTTTGTTGCATGAATCTGGTGACAATTTCATCTTTGCAGTATCTCTATGGAGTTTTTTTTTCTCTCACGTTCTGACTTTAAGTGTGCATGCTTAGATTCAGGTGACAAGTCCATATCAGTTTTATCTCTGTGCAATCTTATACGTTCACGTTCTGATTTTAAAAAGGTTTCCTTGGATTGTGGTGACAATTTCATCTTTGCAGTATCTCTATGGAGTTTTTTTCTCTCACATTCTGACTTGAAGTGTGCATGCTTAGATTCAGGCGACAGGTCCATATCAATTTTATCTCTGTGCAATCTAATACGTTCACGTTCTGATTTCAAAAAGGTTTCCTTGGATTGTGGTGACAATTTCATCTTTGCAGTATCTCTATGGAGTTTTTTTCTCTCACGTTCTGACTTTAAGTGTGCATGCTTAGATTCAGGCGACAGGTCCATATCAATTTTATCTCTGTGCAATCGAATACGTTCACGTTCTGATTTGAAAAAGGTTTCCTTGGATTGTGGTGACAATTTCATCTTTGCAGTATCTCTATGGAGTTTTATCCTCTCACGTTCTGACTTTAAGTGTGCATGCTTAGATTCAGGCGACAGGTCCATATCAATTTTAGGTCTTTGAAGTCTTTTACGTTCACATTCTGATTTTAACAAAGTGTCTGTACTGTCTGGTGAAAGACTTTCTGTTTTCTTACTCCGACTTTGTCTTTTACGCAACCTTTCATTTTCCATCATCTGAGACTTTGATTCTGGTGACAGACTCCTCTTTAGTGAATCACGATAGCGCTGCACTCTTAAACGACAATTCCTCTTTTTCCTTCTTCCACGATCATCATCTTCTAATTTCTGTTTAACTTCATCATCCCTTTCTTTTAGTTTGTTACTTTGCAATGTTTTTTGATTTTGAAAATATCGTAGTAACAGGTCATCACTATGAATTCCAGATTTTGTTTCCAGATCTGGGAATTCTTTCTCATTGTCAATAGCAATATCAGTGGTTTGATTCTCATACTCTTTCCTCAAAGTTGTTGGATTTATATGGGTATTTGGTACAGATTCTACTGCAAAAAGTTTGCTATTTCTGTTAATTCCTAACACAACCTCGAAATGATTGGTGTTTTTGTGGTTTAGGTAAATTGCAGTTTTTACTTCAGGTAGACTTCGATCAATAAATGTGGGTTTATAACAATTCCATGTCCAAGTCCTTCCTTCTTTTGTATACAACCAGATGTTCACATTCAGTAAGTGAGCTGTGGCAAATATTTCAGTTTGTGTTGCCCATGTCCCTAGTTGTAACATCTTGCTTATGTTTATGTACTGGTCAGGTGGTATATTTCCTGTAATAACAGATTTGAGCTTCTGAATGATAGTTCTCATATATTGTACCAAAAGTTGTCTTATATGGTAGTGATGATCTTCTGAACCAGTAAGAATAAATGATATGCATCTGAAGAAGCAATTGCCATCTCCAACTATTGTCTGTATATGCCTTGGTTTAGATGTCAGATGTTCAATGTCCATGCTCGGATCTGGATGTTCATAAACTTGATAGATAGTTATGTTCTCCATTCCAAGCTTAGTACAAAGTTGTTGCTGTTGATTAAAGTTCAATGGCACAAATGATGTAATAGTTTTGTTAGATGACACTGGAAGCAGTTCCTTTGGTTTACATTTGTGCTGAACATATTTTTGGAATGATGAGAATACATGTTGGCATGACTGGCAATAGCAACATTTATGCTTTTTAAGAAATGCATCAGTCTGAAAATCTTTTTTACATTTCAGGCATGGGAAAGTCTCTCCAATCTTTTTGCAACAGTGGTTTTGGAATTTTTGCTGAGAGCTAAAGATGATGCTGCAACTTTCACAGAAATTGCATTTATGAGATAAATATCCCTTTTCTGTCTTATAAATTTTCTTGCATTTTAAGCACTGGTTTATGTTGCCATTGTAAAGATGGGCACCTTTGTTACCAAGCAAGTAGTGTGAAGATGTCATCCTGAAAAAGATAAATACATCCATCTATATTAAATAACATGTTATTTATGTTAATATATACATAAAATAATATAAAAATAAGAGTTGGCTTTGTTTGTGTTTGTACATGTATCAATTGATTTGTCACAAAAACATTGTATGGAAATTAATATGCAATTCATTCTGTAAATGTTATTCATACTTTTATTCTTCAATCTGTTACTGCTATTTTTATTTTACTGCATGTTCCTAATCTTCCAGTGTACCTGAGTTTATTTCGACCGCAGTTCAGGTTGCTGATTGCAATTTGGTAATAAAATGTGTTTTTTCCCATTTTTTTATGTTTGTGTGTGTGTTTAGCTTTATTGTGATGATTTTATGTCTATCGATTTTGTCTTTGTCTTTATGGCTTTATGGATTAAAAACATAAAATTGCCCCATTGGTACACCTTTGCTTTTTTTTTTTATATCTTTGGAAAAATTGTGCATGCCAACTTTATTATAAATTACTGGTGTGGTAACGTTGAACTTTAATTAGTAGAAAAAGTTAAGAGTCAACATGTGAGATTCCTTTCCCTTTATTAAAAAGGTATCATTTATCTACAATACAATGGTACCAATTTTGTTTCAGAAGCTTTGATATATATATGCAAAATTTAAATGGTCTTGCTAATTTTGCATAGACTCTATATAGGCTAGCATGTTCCATTTTCTTATAAATTTTATGATACATGTATCTAATGTTGTTTTACATATTGTAGATAAACAAAAAATAATAATGTTACTGCTTAAATGGAATGAATGACAGAAACAAAGGGAAAATTATTTAAATCAGCCATTGAGATGCCTACTATGCAGACCCACACACAGAATCATCATCCCTCAGTTGCCTTTTTAACTTCTTTTTTTTAACAAAGTCTAATAAATAAAACTCTTTTTTTATTAATCATTTCATCATTCTTTATATTTCTTAGTAAAAATTCAAATTTTAAAATTGTAAGTACATATAACATGTAAAACTGTCATTCATCCATTTTTGAAAAATAACATTTAAGACAAAAATATACATACACCCTTGCTGACATCACTATCTGAAGGAAAAACCTGTTGTTAGAAATATGATATTTCAAGAAACTTGCCTCTATCAAGGTATTTAAAATATGATTATGCTTGAATATCAACTCACCATAATTAATTCATGAAATAACTTCTCTTTGATGGTTCCTCACGCTGTAACATACCCGTACTAATCAAGGATACAAAGTAATAAAGAAATCCATTGTTGAATATAAACATGAAAATTTAAGATTTCAAATCAAATATAAATATTGAGTCGAAATGAGCAAGGTAGGGATATGCAAGACACATCTAGTGGTGAAATATCATTGACCCCCATCATGTAGTATCTGAGCTATGGACCTTAACCAAGAACTGAACCAAAGTCGTTCATGGATAAAAAATAGGTCGCAGTGACCTAATTTCTAGTGGACAGTGTTACACTATCCAAGACACATCTAGTGGTGAAATATCATTGACCCCTATCATGTAGTATCTGAGCTATGGACCTTAACCAAGAACTGAACCAAAGTCGTTCATGCATAAAATATAGGTCGCAGTGACCTAATTTCTAGTGAGCGGTGTCACACTATCCAAGACACATCTAGTGGTGAAATACCATCCCTTACAAAACACTACTGTCTGCTGTAAGCCTGCCGCAAGTCTGCAGTAAGCTTGCAGCAAACTTTTTAGTTCGCAGAAAGAAAAAATAATAGTTCGCAGATGTTTGCGGCTACCGGCAAACTTTCTGCGAAGTTGCCGTAAGTCTGCAGCAAATAATACAAAGTTTGCAGATATGCAGGAAAAGTTAACTGTTTGCAGCAAGTTTGCAGCAATTGATAATTTTAACCCTGGTACACTTGATGATGTCATCTACGACATCATCAGTTTTGGAGGCAAAGATTCTTCTAATGGGAGTTCACATGTTATTAGCTCAAATCAGTATTTTAAAAGGATTTAATGGTGTACATTTTAAAAGATGAAGATAAAGTATACAAGTAAAATAATATTATTCTTGCATTATATGACATGTAAATAAGCTAAGTTTGACTCCTTGCCAACTTTTACTCCAAGGTTGCATACATGTATATGGATGAATTATTATCTTTTTAAGGTAGAGATATGCAAACAAATGAAAAATGAATGGCACTTTTTATTTATCAGTTAAAAGAGTTCAAATTTTAGAAATCATTAGCACTCATTTTTAAAAGGTCCTCTTATTTTTAAGTACATGTATCAATTTTTTCCACTTTTCTACAAAAGTATTATATAGTTTTCATCTGCTGTTTTTTTTTTATTTTAATCTTGATAAATTTTCAAATCAGTAATGTTTTAATGGTTCACATCTTGAATAATTTTTATTTAATAGATTTTTTCATGCATGAAAAAATGTCCTATGCATGCAAACTAAAGACCATATATGTATAATCAAATTTTGTTATATCACTTAATATAAATTGTTCATTCATGCAGATTTACTGCAAGACCTGATAAAAATGTCCATATAAGGTTATGAAGAGTTTGCAGCAGACCTGCTGCAAACCTTATTTGCATGGTAAAAAGTCGCAGCAGACTTACGGCAAAGTTCGCAGGAAACTTGCTGCAGGTTTGCAGCTAGCTGCGATGTTCGCGAGAGTTTGCAGGTATATGCCCATATAAGGTCAAAGAATATATCTGCTGCAGACTTGCCGCAAACCTAATTTGCATGGTAAAAAGTCGCTGCAAGTCTGCAGCAGACAGTTTACTGCTAATTTGCAGCAACTTTGCTGCAGATCAGCGGCAACAGGTTGCGGAAGACCTCTTTTTTTGGTAAGGGATTGACCATCAACATGTAGTATCTGAGATATGGACCTTAACCAAGAACTTAACCAAGTTCATTCATGCGTAAAATATAGGTCACAGTGACCTAATTTCTAGTGGGTGGTGTCACTTTACCTAAGACTCATCTAGTAGTGAAATATCATTGACCCCCAACATCTAGTATCCAAGTTATGGACCTTAACCAAGAACTTAACCGAAGTCATTCATGCGTAAAATATAGGTCACAGTGACCTAATTTCTAGTGGGTGGTGTCACCTTACCTAAGACACATCTAGTAGTGAAATATCATTGACCCCCAACATCTAGTATCCAAGTTATGGACCTTAACCAAGAACTTAACCGAAGTCGTTCATGCATAAAATATAGGTCACAGTGACCTAATTTCTAGTGGGTGGTGTAGCCCTACCCAAGACCCATCTGGTGGTGAAATATCGTTGACCCCCAACATCTAGTATCCGAGTAATGGACCTTAACCAAGAACTTAACCAGAGTGTTACGGACGGACGTACGTACGGACGTACGGACGTACGGACGGACGGACGGACAAGGGTAAAACTATATGTCCGATCCACATACGTGGTCGGGCCATAAAAATAAAAACATCGATTCTAAATCCGACAGAACACTTCAAACGACAAATGATTTAGTGCTACATTGTATATCATCACACAAAACAGACATATTTTATCGCTGTAATGCTTAAAAATGAAACCATAGTCAAAAGGTTATAAATTAAAGTTTTACAGTTATAATCAAATTATCAATATTTTACCAAAAACACAAAAAGTAAAGATTTAACTAAAACTTCAAACTCGTATCCTTTTTTTAATATATTTTTAAGCCAAATTACCATGTCTAAAGGATTGTTTTTAAATTTCCAAGCCTTATAAACATTTCCATACCAT